>JAKTYQ010000324.1:0-11944 GCA_030674525.1 Metschnikowia chrysoperlae
TTTTTTCGCCTTTCCTTGCATGCCATCTTTGATCTTCAGGTAAAGAACACACCAGCTTTCAACCTTGGAGCCCAAATCATGTCGAACCCGCTTGTCGACCGCATTCTCAATAACCCTTTAACATTTGTAGCGGCGAAACATCCAGATAAAGAGGTGCAGACCATCAAATCTGCGGGCTATATAGTACTCAACTCATCGGCATCCTCCGCACAAACGGGCCTCAGCATGGCGCCCAAAAAAACGCAGAAACGTGAGGAGAAACGCGTCAAATCAATGGCCGAGGCGATTGCGGCATACACGGGGCGCAAGTATTTGACCAAGGCCGAAAAGAAGCGCAAACTGCGTGGTGTGGCGAAACCACAGCCGGACTCCGAGTCATCGGAGGATACACAGTATGAATCCGCGTCTGAATTCCGGCTGGACGCGTCATTCCAAAGCGGCGGCGAGAGTATGGCTGATGTTGGTGGAAGAGGTGCTGAAATCGGTGAGGATTTGGGAGAGACGCTTGGGGAAGGAGCCAGCATGAGTCTGGACGAGATAAGCGACAAAATTGGCTCCGAGATCGGCGTCGAAAGTGATTCGGAAAGCACAGACGGCTCACTGGAAAGCCCAAAGGTGAAACAAGCGTCGCTTGAACCTTCAAGGTCAAAATCTCCTGAGGGAAATTCGGAGAGCGCCGAAGTTGAGATGGAATCTGAGGACAGCGATTTCACAGGGAAAGACAGCGAGAGCGAGAGCAGTAGTGGAGAGGGTGATAGTAGTGAAGAGGGTGATAGTAGCGAAGAAGCAGAGGACGGAGTTGAAGAAGACAGAGAAGAAGAGGGACGCGAGGATGGGAGCGGAGAGGAAAATGAGGCTAAGAGCAACGATGGAGATGTAAGTGAAGAGAAAAGCGAATATCAGAGCAAAGCATGCCTCGACGAAGCACACGAGGAGGAGACGAATGGAAAGAACGGTGACAAATCACATACCGAAAATGGCCACCTGGACCCGGCAGACCTGACGAACCATGATGAGGATGACGAACACATCGGCCAACAGAACCAGGACAGACTCCAATTAAAAAAAGATCTCTTGCAAGACATGGAGAAACCGCTTTCTGACGAAAACGGCACGGGAGCCGAAAACGGCAACGCTACGCAAAACGGCAGCAAGCGTAAGAGCGAGTCGCCCGCTACACACTACACGCTCGACGAACCCGAGGAAAGCAACGTATCGGGGCGCATCACGCGCAAATGGCCGGGACCATTCAAAGGAACAAAACCCGTGGGGCTCTTAAACTTTGGCGTCACATGTTACATGAACCTGGCGATTCAAATCATGGTACATATTCCCGCGGTGCAGCATTACCTCATCGAGGTTATTCAGGGCAAACACGACCTCAAATCGAGATCGGTTACACACACATTCGCCGAGTTGGCGCTCCGAATGTGGGGAGTTGGCCTCAAGAAAAACAGCCCACGCAAATACATCAATCCAAAGAAGATGGTGCAACGACTCGAAGATATCAACTGCATGATGAGTGAGTGGCAGCAAGAAGATCTGCACGAGTACTTCATGAGCTTGATGTCACGCCTTCAGGAGGATAGCACTCCAAAGGGCAAAAAACTCAACCAGCTGATCATCTACGACATCTTTGGCGGCCTTCTTGACCAGGAGGTCATTTGTCAGGAATGCAAGACCAGCAGTGTGACGAAGCAGGAATTCTACGATCTTTCTCTCGGCCTCAACAAGAAGAGAACGCGCTCAAACGAAGGCCCAGAGACTCTCGAAAACGAAAGATTGACCTCTAATAAGTACACGATTGAAAAATCGCTCCGGGATTTTTTCAGCACAGAAATAATTCGGCTCGACAAGGGCGACGCGTCTTCAGGCTATCATTGTGAAAAATGCAAGAAGCGCACAGTGGCCACCAAACGGTCTGCCATCGAGAAAAGCCCTCATACGCTCATGATCCATTTGAAGCGGTTCAAGTTCAACGGCAATTCTTCGCTGAAAGTCAAGCAGCCGATCCACTACCTGAAATATTTGGACTTGGGCCCTTATAGCATCACCAAAGGTGCCATAAAATACCAGCTTATGGGCGTCATTGTCCACGAGGGCAGGTCCATTCTGTCGGGTCACTATGTGGCGCATTGCTATCAACCTGACGGTACTTGGTCGACGTACGACGACGAGTACATCAACAAGATCGACGAAGCCACCGCATTGAGCGACCCCTCCGCCTACTGCTTGGTTTACACAAAACTAGAGGAGAAAACCAAGAAGAGGGCCAAGATAGGTAATGGTCCAAGCAAACGTGCGAAGAGAGCATAGACCATAAAACCCAATTCTCTTGCTTGGCATAGAGCAAGCAAGAGGGTTTCTGCATACATATATTCAATATATATAATTTGTAAACAAAACTGATGAAAACCGAGTGCAAACCAAACCAACCAAGAGAATTAAAGAGCACGACTGCGACCCCGTGTCGCATGAGCCGAATGAAGGCCTCAATTGAAGCCTAGATATGGACGAAGCGTTTCATATGCTCAGGATTCGAGAAACGGATCAGCAGCTTCGTCGTGCTCGTCAAGATCATTCTTCTCGCTCTGCAATCGCGTGCGAGTCAATAGATGCGAAATCCCGTCACGAAAGCTCGACACAGACGTCCGGCGTGTGTCTGCTTTAACTGCGATAGCGCCCTTGAGGTCATAGTTATCTGCCTCAAGTCGGCTGCGAAAGGTCGCAAGGGGGTTTTCCTCCTCCGCCATCGACGAAGCAATACTCGCAGAAGACCGTCTCCTTTTCAGCAGCTTCGGTTGCTCCGTAAGATGAGCCGTGGTGCAATTGTTTGTAATCAGGCGAATGTACCTTTTTTCAATCACATACTTGCCTTCCTTATAATACTCTGAGTATTTGAAGGATTTCTTATATTGCCAGCCCAAAACTATACGGCACTGCAGGCATTTAATTTTGTTGATGATATAGACACCAGTACGCATGGATGACTCGATATCTTCGTTCTCGCGGGTTATATTTATGAGCTTTTCAACCAAGTACGCATCTCCTGACAGGCCCCAGAACTGGTCCAGGAGCACCAAACTCGAAAGGCACAAGTGGGACAGACATTCGTTGCACACAATGACTTCGGTATCTTTGTCCTCATAAGAAATAGGCTCGAAAAAATCGGTGAGAATTAATCCCATTTCATTGATTTGTTGGCGTTAACTTTTTGGCTGCACTCTTGAAGGGGGGCTAGATTGAGATTGCGAATTTGGTAGGGAGTAGCGCAGTGTGGGCCCAGGGACCGCGGAGATAGGGATATATTAGCAGGCGTGTTTTTGGTGCAGGGTAGATAGTAAGCGTGGACGCGTGTTCACTGCAGCAACCGCTTGCGCTTTAACGTATTCGAATGTTAAAATGTTGGAATCGTGATGACCCTGAAGGAAGAAGCGACGTGGTCAGGTTTTTTGTGTTAGGCCGTGTAGTCACCCCGTGGTAATGTATGCGAGGCAATGTCTCATTTTGGGGGAATGTCCCAAAGCGTCAAATGTCTCCCTCGCCGCAGCCACACGGCAAAGGTCGCAAAAAACGAACCCAACAGGCAGGTACAGTCAGGGCCGACCAAGTAATCAGGCGTTTATAACGCCAGCGGCTAGAAAAAGGGGTTGCCCAATAAGCGAATGATGGGGGAGATTGGATTGTTCCAAGAGTGAGTTTCTATACAGAATTTTGATAATGGTATCATTGTAAGATTCAGTATCAGGAATAATACCTGAAGGGAGTTTTGTTTCACCAGGCAAAACTGGTTGTTCGTTGTACTGAAATGGCGGAGTGCATTCAGATAGGAATTTGACAAAAAGTGGAAAGTGAGCGGGAAGACAGGGAAAGTTCAGGCCTATGTGAGTGGAATGTGCGGCGAGACCTTGGCTAATGTACCCAATACAATAGAAAAGCGCCTCTAAGTTATCCTTGTATTGTTGATTCTTTCGGTCGTGATGTGGCTTGAAAATAAAAAAAATCAAGTCATTCAAATTTATACACGCATATTTGGGTCAGTGTGAAGTGAGATGGCTATCAAGTGGGAAATGAGGCTACATGAGATGGGAATGACCAAAGAGAAAGGGGTCAATACTCACGACTTCTCATAAAGAGCGCGACATTTGCAGTTTCGGTCTTTTGTCTTCTTTTGAAAATTACATCATTTTCGCGCAAGTCGTAAGCCATGGAGGCCCCTCAAAAGTTCGAGACCACACCTCGGTATGTGTTTTCCGGGGAAGCCAATCCCACAAATTCGCGGTTAGAGGCACTGCAGTACTCGTGATAGGATGCCGGGCTCACAACCGTGGGGATCGGATCACGGAAAAATCACTCGCGTGTATTTTTGAGCAGTGAACAAATGTCAGGAGAGTGCCATGGAACGAGGTTCATGTAAGCATTCACCTCCATGTTCACACATCCCTTATTTTGAAAAAATCACATACCCTGGCTCTTGAATCTGAAGATATGAGAAAGTTCAACAAAATGGGTTATAGCCTCAATTGGATACTTGGCCCCGACGGTGTCATTCCTGCGAGTTCTTTTTCTCTCAGGAGCCGTGGCGTGATAATGAATATCGAATTTGTTTGCGATGTGTGGAAGAAGCATGCCATCGGTGTTTTCATGTCTGGGAGGTTTCCTCGTCTGTTGACTCAGAGCTCGCAAATACTCTCCAACTAGGCAGTGAGTGTGAGCTTCTGGTGAAATTTATTTTTTGTCGGATCCAGACTTCAGCTTTTGACGAAAAAAAATTTCAGTGATTTGTGGTATGATATTTCATAATCATGCGACCCACTGTGTATTGTACCGGGCTTTAGATGAAAAGCTTTCATAAAAGCATATGCGCTGAATCTTGTCGCCACAACCAGACATTCGCTGGGCATGTTGATTTGATAAGGCGTTATTCATGCACGCTTGTTCCCTAGCCGAAAATTCTCTTACATTTTGCACACACTTGATGAAATCTGATCAGCCCATTGAAACTTTTTGAGTATGGCATTGTGGAAAACTCAAGGGCACGTTTTCAAGTCGGGCAGAGCAAAGGCAACTCGGGATATATAAGAATGTGATATTCATTCCTAGCTCCGACTTTTTATTGCCAATCACACTTCAATATGACTCGAGAACTCAACCAGATCAAGCTTTTGAGACAAAGAGTTGCCGAGATCAACAAGGCCAAAGAGGCACAACCTGAAGCTGCCCAACGTAAGCGTTACTCACTCAAAAAGGAATTTCTCCAGCAAGCAGCAAAGGCATTGCCAGGAAACAACCCTTTTGCAATACCTAGCGATAACGACACCAGATTCACTACCTTTGGTGATATCAAAAATACAGTCCAGAACACCTGGAAACGATGCAGTGACGCGTTCGCTGACTCCAGTCTTCGCGAGCGCTTATGCAAATTGGGATGTAACAACATATCTCTGTCTCATGAGCGGGACCGGATCTTGCTGCTTGAGGATCCGTGGGTGAATGTCGGCGATGCAAGAAATCTTCGCCCAAAACCTGATGCCAACAAGAGGCATCTGATGATTTCGTTTGCCAGTACCACGCGGCTTGGGCTCCGCAATAAGCTTTTGGAGAAACTCAGTGCGGGCAAGCTTTCTCTAAGCACCACAATCTTCAAATTACGGGGCCGGGACCCGGATTTTCGGGGCGATTACGCGTCGAACAAGTATTCGCAGGTTGTTTTCGATGTCGACTTTGACCGCAAGTGGCAGCTTGGCTTCTGCCCTGATGTGTACATCTCCAGCAAACCCAATTCGGCTGGCTTGGACAAGTCTCGCCGCAGGGTCGGCCGCAACCAGCAACGCACGTACACGAGGCTCGCTCCCTATGACACGTTGACGATGTACAGCAGCTTGAAATCGGCGCCGCTCGACGTCGAAGAGTATGCCCAGCTTCATCGCCAGAGCACACCAGTGGATGTGAACGAGATTTTGACGGAATTCGTAGGCCTTGAGGCTGTTTACATAACCGACGAGGCGCACTTCTTCATCAACAATCTTGCGGACAATACAAACGAGGACAAGCGCAAATTGGTTAGTATGGTACTGTCGTTAATGGCACAGACCGCCACCACACGTGCCTCTCGTGATGCACAAAGTGTCGTCAGCAGAATGGCCAGCGTCTTTCGGCCCGAGCCCAAGCTGCTCAAGCCGCCCTCTGTTGGCCTGCTGCAGGCATCGTTGCGGCCGTTGCTTTTGGTGAAAGACTCGAGGTTATGCTTGGAAATACCCGAAGATCCGGACACTTGCAAAAAGGAGAGAGAGCCCACCATCTTCGAGTTGACTGAAGAGGAGTCGCTCAAGCCTGCGGCGTCTCCTTCCGTACAGAGCAAGTTGCGTGACCTTGAACTTGTCCGGAGACGCAGTCAGCGGAGAAACTCGTTTGTTGTGCCCGTTTGGAAAAACTTTGTGAACGAGCAGAACGACCTGAAGACTGAAGGGGTCTCGGCGGGTAAGAGGAGACTTGTCGCTGCTGTGAAGAAAATCCAGGCGCGTCCATTGGCAGACAAAATGGATTCTGACACCGAGGTGTTCATTTGAGCGGCCACATAAGGGGTTTCGAGTGATGGCACTGATATTTTGCGCTATACTCATATGTGTGACATCAGTTAGCATTCTATGATATCATTCCTTATGGCTGATGTTTCCATGCCCGACCTCGCCACCCGATAATTTTTTATCATTTCAGTCCGTGATGAATATATTTTCTTTTATCATAGGATCAGACGTGACTTCGAAGCCAGGCCGCGTCAAGATAGTAGCAGCAACACGGCAATTTGTAGAAACGAGTCTCTTGCGATAGTCAAATCCTTAGCGCCATCAGCACTTTATGATGACCTCTCTTGACGATGCACACATGGGTGTGCTTCATCGGTGATTCGAAATCACAAATCACACATGGCAAAGTCCCGTATTCAGTAAAACTCTGTGAGTGATTATGATTACGAGACACGATTGTACAGCCAATAAAATACGGCCTTTTTTGCACCTTCAGCAGTCTTTAGCCCCCAAAGTTTACGGGTGTGGCAAGAAATTGTTATTTTATTAAACGATTTGACTTTCATTTGCCGAAAGAGCATTGAATGGAGGGATTCAGCAGATTGCGGCAGGCATAGATGCCCTTTGTACGAACTTGACCGATTAGCCCTTTTATTTTCTTATGCATTTGCTATCGAGATTCTCACAAGATTGGAACAATCTTATATGCTTGCCAAAAAAGGCACCCACTTTCATGAAACATCAATAAAAGAGTGGTGGTCTTTAGGCTAACATACTCAGAGGGAAACTGTGCAAGCCAAAAAAAAAGGATACTGCAACCAGACAGAACTACGGTGCAGAAAAGAGCACGACAGTCGAGGACAATCAATAAAGCCAGAAAACTCGATCAAGATTCACATTGTAGTGACAAAACTATACACTTGGGAAGTCTATAGCGGCTCCGATCTGGGTATTGAATACGTCAAGCCTGTAGCATCGAACTTGTCAAGTACCTACAAAGAAATGATGACTGAGAAACTCAAGGCTCAAATCCGCAAAACACTGGTCCCATTGACAATTTGACAGGCCTCCAGGTGCTACATTTTATGCATGAGCTTTTGACTTTTGTGAGAACCAGACAAGTTGTTTCTTCCATACTATCCTTTCAAAATGGCCCGAAGGCCCTGCTATCTATATACATGGCTCACCATTTGTACAACCCGCGCACAGGGAAGTTCAATGGCTCATTATTCAAAAATGAGCGTGGTTTCGCCTGGAGCCGTGCTTGCTCCTTCTCCCATGCGATTCTGTCTTTGGTTTGTTTCGTGCGCAAAATCGCCTTCAAGTGCACATATGGGTGCTCGATAATACCAGTACGCCCACGTCCTTTGATGTCGGGTCTCTTGACCCAGCGGCCGTCGGAGCCGGTCCAAAGCGCCTGTATATATAACCCATCCTCATTGTAGCCGGCTTTACGGCACTGTTCCAAGCCCTGCTTCAAGACCCTCTCCAACTCTGTGGCCATTTTCTTCGGGTTGAAATGTAACTGGTTGATGGCCGCCTTCACATCCATGCCTCGAACAAATCTATTCACGAGCGTGGCCTTTTTCATCAGCGACTTGATTCTCGACGATTCCACGTATACAGATGGCTCCAAGATCTCAATCTCCTCCTGTGTGAGCTGCAAACGATACGCCTTGTTTTTGGCCTGGATCACGTGCCCGTTCTTGAAGAACCCATGTTTGGCCACGCTGAGGTCAAAAAGCTCTCTTTTGAGCGGGCTGATGTACTTCTCCCGCGTCACGTGCGTCTTCTGGGCCTCTTCCAAATAGTATTTCTGCAACTTGGCGTCCTCACTCGGGTGCTCGGGGATACTGCTATCTTTTTCAGGCGAATTCTCGCTCTTTTGTGGAGCTTCTGGGCTCTGCGTGACCTCGCCAAACAAGCTGGCGGCTTTTGCGCCCGAAACGCCGAAATTTCTCGCAGAAAAAACGAGTGCTGCTTTGGAAGTACCACTGCAGGCTCGAAGACTCATCGGAGTCGCCGCAAGGCGCCATGCTGCTGCGAACATTGCGGTATCAGATTTGGCTAGTAAGACCTACGCGACCCAAGACATTTTTTCATTTGATCTTGTGGTTCACACACGACCCTAGAGAATTAAGCCCGTTTTGGGCATAGCATAGTTACCGCCATATTTCGATACAGAGGGATAATATTTCAGACCTTAAATGCATATCTTTCGCTTTTTTTTCGAAATCGGAAAAAAGGCACAATCTAAAAACAAGACATTGGCTCGTCCTGTGGAGTATCGGAACAAATATGTGCAGGTGCGATCGTCGATGCATCACTTCCAGGAGTGATAGCGCACCGAATTAGATTTGGAAAATTTGTAAATTCGGAGACTTGAAAGCTGCCTAAGTGGTCATGTGAATGAGGCGTCATTTGGGCAGTGACAGTGGCAGTTTCAATCACCACTTTGTGAGATCACGTGACTTCGAGAGCATTGTTCGCAGGCTGGCATGAGCGCGATTCGCATCAATTGGTTCGTCTGCTTATGGTGAGGCAACTTCTGCGAGCATCATGCGATTACTGTTTTCGCAAATGCTTTTCATAAAACAAAACACGTCTATGAATAACAATAACCATTCTTATTTGGAGTGACCAGCTTCATTTTGATGCTCTCAGCAGGCTTGTGCGGCCTAGCTAAGGTATTTCATCTCGTTTTATTTCGTTCAAACGGGGTTAGGTTCGGTCTACTTGTTGTAAGAGAGGACGAGAAAAAGAGGAATTGATCGAAACCATGTGGCAATGAAGCAATGATATCAGTTCGAAAGAATCCTTCAGCCACTGCCTTCACACAGTGACGGAACAACTCAACTATCGTACGCTTCCACACCAAGAGATCTACTACATTTCAGGTTAGCGAGACTTGCGATAATGTTTTATGGGTATATGGCACTGAAGAATACCAAGCAATTTGGGCTCATATCAAACAAAGAGTAAATCCAAAAAAAAGAAAACAATCACATGCCTGTGCTGGTTCAACCCAATTGCTTGGAAATCTCGAGGCACGAATAGCTCAAACTATGCAAGGCTCATTCTTAAACCTCATAATTCAATCCAAATACGCGTGTCGGATTTTCCTTCCAAGATCTTTAAAGCATGCTCAATGTTATCGGACTGAGTCCACACCATTTGAAGCACATCCAGTGGTGCCGAGGCAAGCAACTCCTCATTGTTCTGGCCAAAGGCTTGGAAACGGCTTGTTAGTAGATCGACCTTCTGATGAAATCTCTCGATTGAGTGATCAGGAAAACCTCGAAAGTCAAACATGAGTAACGCCAAAACCCTAAACTGGTAGACTTCGGAGATCAAGCCATGATTCGTGTCTTTCATTGATCTGGCTGCCATCATATGACTGCTGGCTTCGGTCATTACTCGGTATAGGTGCTTGCTGAATCGGAAATGCCTTGATAACCTGCTTGACATCTCAAAGAGAATTGCATGTGAGGCCGATATGTCCGAAAACTCTTTATCTAAAACCATCCTCCAGGCGTCAAATTTCTGGAACTGAAAAACAGCTTCAGTGGCATATGTCCGCAAATGTCGTACAAACCGCCGCAAGCGATGGCCAACAAGCAGTGCTCGTGTGTTCGTGTTCGACTTTGTTGATACACGTGTAGATGTTGTTGCGTTGTAGATTGTGTCGCTCTCACAACAATTCTTAAACGTTTCTGCAGAGACTACCCAGAACGGTGTTACAAGAAAAAGCACAAGTGCGTACAAATAACAGGTCAGCTTCATGGCTTTGTGAGGGGGCTTTGAGCAGGTTGCAATGCCGGCTCCGTAGGGATCATTTATAAGTTTTGGAACAAACGTGACCTAATTTCAAAGAGCTGCACGTGTAATTCCTTCGATTTCATGTGTTAGGTCTTCAAACACCATCTCTCCCACATCACATTCATATTGGTTCGGGTTAATTTCAGCTGAGCAATCTTGAAAACTACTGTAAGATAGCAAAATATCATATGAAGCCTCGAAACCAATTGAAAAAGGCCAATGCGTGTATGGTGTACTGGATATGCCACCCTCATTACATGAGAAAAGTCACCCCCAGGCAAATACAATATTCTCCTTTGTAGATAGATAAAGGTCGAGCGTTGTTGAAGTTTCTATCAGATTTAGGTGTTCTGAATTACCTTCAAATTCCATCTGACATAGCTTCGTTGTGACACATAGAGTTATTCGTGACTATGATAAATGAAATACTCACAGTCCATTGGTTATACACAACCGATTCAGCTAGCCCTAACCCTTAATCAATTTCATAATCTCAGAAATTAACTCCTGCGACCTCTCGAATAGCTGACTTATACGACATGAAATAGTTGCCCTCCAAGTATCTGTTTCATATCTTGCATCCCTACACCTATTTCGTCAATGAATCAAGCAAGTCCCTCACTTCACTAGACCGTTCTTCGAAAGCTTTGCGGACGCTGCTTGGAACATCCTCTAAATCACGGAATACGGTTCTCCAGTCCTTTAAAAACATGCTAAACCGATCGATTGAAGCTCTTTCCTCGTCCGACCCCGCCTTTTCATGCGGAGGCATATGTAGCATCAAAACCGCCACCTTAAGTTGTAGTACACATCTCACCAAGAGCTGGTCCGTCTTGCTGGCCCGAAACCAGCGCATGTCGCGTGCCGAGTCGTCCATAACCTGAAATAGGCGATGTGCAAATTCAAGTTTTTCTTGTAAATCATGGTCACTCGGGGCTGAAACTTGCACCTGATCACTTAAGTCGAGTAGTTGGTTGGATAGCAGGCGCAAATTCATGTCGAACTCCATATTCTTGAATTCAATGCCATCCACGAACTTTCTCATCCGATAAAGAAATCTGTTTAAATTAGCATCAATCCGGCCCAATGGGAGGATTTGAAGATTCCCTGTGGGTCTATAGGGATTCTTTAGTGCATTCGCCGACCAAGAAGGATGAAAGAATGAGATATGCAGAAACCAGGCTGCCACAGCCCAAGCCAGTTTGGTTCTCATTGGTACGTGATTCAGTACTGGTAAATGTGATTGGGCCCTAATTATATATGTTGATGTTCAGTACGATAGAGTTGGGTGAAATGAAACAGTTGGCGGCGAAGTACCAAAGTCACTGTTTCCTGAGGCTGTGATATTCTTTCAGAATTAGTAATTTACTTCTTCTTGAGACTTGATTTTTTGAGTATCAAAAGCCTTTTCGGTCTTGGGGACGACCTGAATTAAATCCAACGCCAGAGCATGGTGGTTTGTCACAGTGATGAATTCAGTTTTTCCTATGAGGAAGGCGAATGCTGAAATGATTTCAGGACCAAACATTTATCAATGATGTTAAGTTCAATTCTTCTTATGGTAGCCTATTCTTATTCCTGCTGGAATGTGGAAAGCA
>JAKTYQ010000325.1:0-11941 GCA_030674525.1 Metschnikowia chrysoperlae
TACTGTCTCCTTCTGCCCCCTTTCCCAACTCTGATGGATTGATGTTTGAATCAGCTACCTTGGGGCCCGATTACCTGGCGCAAAATTCGGCAGTAATTTTGTCTCTTAGCAAAATCACGCGACACTCTGATCTTGGAGGTTCCCGGCTGGTCCGGGCCTAGTCTCTGATAGTTCTCTGCTTGTTCTTGCTCGCGTTCCACAGATAGCCGGCTTCTTAGCCCTGGCTCAGAGTCTGCGATCATGAATTTACAGCATGGAAGTAACTGTCTGAGAAAAACCTACGCGATCAAGAGGTTCGTGATTTTGCCATTTTGGTCTGCAGCACCAGTCGGACCCGAGGTACATGGCTCAAACGCATACACTGAGATGTGGATGGAGGATACAAATATGACGATGCGTTGGGGTGAAGACGCTCTTGCGAATCTCGAATACAAGAATGAGGAGGCTGGGCTCGGGTCAGAGTCACTAGACCTCAGTGAGTATTTGACATTCTAATTCAATTCTAACCGGTTGGTTTAATTTTGTTTTGTGTTTGTTCACAAAAAACTATTTTATCGGGGATTTTCGGGGGAAGACAAACAGACTTCAAAAAAATAAAAAATAAAAGATGGAAGGAAATAAGAAAAAAAAAGATGAAAAAAAGATGAAAAGATGAAAAAAGATGAAAAAAGAGAACTACAAAAAAAAAGCCCAAAAAATACGCATATAGGGACTTTGGTGGTACAACTCTCTTCTTTGACTCTGTTGGTGGACGTTTTTTTCAAGGCATCGCTTCTTCTGTGGCATAAGCAAGTTGAACATGATTATAGCATCGGCGCTCCCTTAATGGTTGACGCGACGAGTTGTAACGTCAACGGCAGAATATGATTATCAGAGAATCGTGTATAGAAATAAACTCAGGGAACGGGTTTCCTGAAAACATGTGATATGACTGTAGCACAATGCATCGTCGCTTTGTTGATTGGAGCAATAAATGGAGAATGTTTCGATTGTCGAGTCAAGCTATTTCACTTAGTATCTTGGCTTTGTCGGACATATACTGCTCACATTCCCGAATGGACTTCACTTTGGCATAATAGGTTCTGCAATCCTGGTTGACACAAGCTTCACTAAACAAGCCACCGGCATACTGGTAATTTGTTGCACTACATGTGCCACATACGTCCCTGTATCTGTTGACCTTCTCTTCCTTCTCTTTGCCAACTGAAATTAGATCATTGACAAGCTCGAGCTCATTTTGACCGCAGCCATCGCAAACATATTTCGAAATGCCGTCAAGCTTACATCCACATCGAACGCACTCCTCACTCCTCATGAATTTGCTGATCTTCAAGATATCATTCCTCTTCATCACCATCAGTTTAGTAGATTTTGGCATGTCACGATACCATTCCTTGACATTCACACCCATGAGATTGAAGATTCTCTCTAAAGGTGGAATAAGCACCTTGGTGATGTAGTACTCAAAATCCAACTCCATCGGATTCTCTGTATTGTATGAAGACATGTAAAGCTCTGGAGGAACACACCGGTCCCTGAGTCTTTCTTTCGTACTGTCTCGCATCACCAAATAAGGAACTCTTTCTCTGTATTGAGGCTCACTTCTCGGGTCTCTTTGCATGTTCTTTTTGGCGACCACTGCACCAGGAGGTAAATTCTTTTCGTTTTTGTATGTTCCATACCGGACCCCCTTGGCGAAGCAGAAGTCACTGGCATTAACTCGATTGAGTAAAATCTTAAAAAATTGTTTTACCACGTATTTCTTCACCGCGGACAAGTTCTTGGTCTCAAATAAGATTTTCAAGCTTTTACCAACCATTTTCAGCTGGGCGGGTATGCCATCTCGGCGGATAGTCTCAATTCCCTTTGCTTCGAATGTAGGTGTCTCTTGATCTTCAAACTCGTAGCAGTGTCCCACATAACGTTTTTTTGCGAGTAGCACACTCGGGTGATATACCTTTTCAAACTTTAGCTTCACTGGATCGGGCAATGCTTCCGTAATCTCATCAGCAAGAATCTTCCCATATTTAAAAGCATACTCGCGAGATCTTCCTGGAAAATAAACAAACAAAGAGTCAGTGTCCCCGTATGTGACCTTTGCATTATAAGGACTAGCCTCGATTATTTCAATCGACCTTTTCATGAGCTCACGGCCTGTTGAGACAATAGCATCAGCTATGTCAGAATTGGGCATCCTTCCACTAAAAGTGGCTGAGGTGTATCCGTACGTCACATTTGCTATCAACTTTAGAGCAAGCTGCTTGGAATTAAGTAATTTCCCGAGTTCTTTATCCCCGCGAAATGCGGAAGCAACCGATTTCACGTTGATTCTCATATTCAAAATCTCTTGAAGCATTCGAGAGAGGATTGATTTACGAAATTTGGGGGCCACAAACATCATTCCATTGGGCGAGATGTTGAGACCACCATTCTTTCTTAAAAGGTCTATTAAGCCATTTGGTATTTCATGGTGTTGGATGTAGCCCACTGTGTTTTTGTCTTGTCGATAGCCCTCCAATCTGCCAATGAGTGTTGAGTAGCAGTAATTATAGGCGATCATGATGGAAGGATACAAAGATCGGAAGTCTAGAACGACGAGAGGTGATTTGTAAAAGTTGGATTCTGGCTCCATAATAAGAGGCACCACTTCGAGAGGCCTCATTGCATGCACATGTGCTTTGGAAGGAGAGTTCAACAACGCATTTTCCGTCTTGGCGATTCGCATCATGAGTGACTCGACCTTGAATTGCGATCCCCTATAGTAATTCGAGTAAAAATCGACGCCTAGAAGCCGTGACGCCTCAACGTTTCTCAACACCATTTCTTGTACATCTATAATCTCCATAATGAGATCCATTCTGTGTTTGTAGTAGTTGCAGACCATGAGCAATTGGCTGATTGACCCACTCCTATACCATTCAGAGAGCTGGTCACTCAGAATCTTGGGCAAAGTGCGATGAAGGAGTTGAAAACTGATATTTTCGAGCGTGTAGGATGTCAATTTGAGCTCTTCTTTGAGAAATCTCCAAACATTGAACAAATGTCGGCCATTAATCTTGATGGACGAGGTATGAGTGTAACCCCACCGGTCGCCGAATTTGCCATTGCCTTTCGTGTTGACTTTTGAGAACCTCGGCACCAAGTCTATATTATAGCATCTTTGAAAACGCTCGCACAAATACCCCCAGCTTGACGAATTGACCTCGTATCCCGACAAGATATCAGGATCATATCGGTCAATAGTATGAACAAATTCCTCGACCATTTCTTTCTCATTGTGAAAGATATGAATGTTAGTCTCAGTAAGAGTGGCGATGTTCCGAAACTTTCGGCGTAAAATCAATTGATCAATACCTTCTAGACAGACCATAATAGCAACTTTTGGTCTACCATCATCGTGCATTTGATTGGAGTTGTCAAAGTGGTAAACAATGAACTGCACTGGATCCTTATTCGGATCAGGCCGCATGCCGTCTCTGGTATTGGCATGAAGTTCCATCCCAAAGAGTGTCATATTTAGAAATCCGCTCGGATTTCTCGTCACGTTTTTGGCTCTAAGAGAGTATTTGAAGTCATTTGTTTGTGTCACGAGAGGCTCAATCTGTGATCTGAACTTTTGCCTCTTATATTTTTCTGCCTTGGCTTCCACGTTCATCCATTGTCTCACTTCGTGTCTCGTGGGTGGCATTACTGAGTATTGCCAATGAGATGTTTTGCCATGAAACAGTAACGTGCTTGGCTCGGCCAACTCGTGTGTCAAAGGTGTTACCTGACTCAAGTCACAAGGTAAGACAGAAGATTCGCCAAAATAAGGAACGGGTATGATCTTATTGGCGAAAAGCAATGGCACCTTATGAACATCACAAGCTTCATAATATGAAGGGTCTGGGTAGTCATAGTCCAATACCTTGTGGTTGGAGATTGTGAATGGAAATTGTTTTTTGGAAATAGAAGAAGGAACCACAAATTCCCATGTGCATTTAGGGTTCCTTAAGAGTTCGTGAGAAGTTTGACTCAACATCGAGTCTCCCGAGCTAGAAATTGCCTCATTTGAAACTGCTGGCCCGTTATGTTGCGTGAGCATGAAAATTTGTAGGTCTTCTTGCGGTCTAGTCATATTTTCTTGGTGAATGGCGTGATCTTCCGAAGGTGATTCCGGCTTTCTTGACTCTGGTGAAGTATTAGGGGGAGATGAGGGAATGTCGCCGTGCGGGGAGGAATGATGCAACGGCGTAAGAGGCGGACTTAAATGTCTGATGCACCTCAAATCTGTGCTCATACTCTCCGAGGCATCAATGGCAATGGGTCCGTTGATAGACTCAGACCTGCTTTCCACGTTGGAAAACTCGAACAATTGCTCATAAGAACTCCACTTGATTAGATCATCCCGATAATTGAGTAGTGAAACATCTTCGTAATGTTTCAAAGGTAAACTCATCTCGACTAGCTCGAACGCAGTCGGCAACCATCGACCCGTCAATTTGTTTTGTATGTTGTTCTCATAAAACAATTTGACATCAAAAAATGGAGTGGGTTTGTTGAGTCTCTGTACAAATTCAAGCTGCTGCTCATGATGAGGCCGAGATTCCCAATCACAATATCCGCTTTCACCTAATTTTGCAAACACCTGAGAATACAGTTCTTTCAAAAGTTGAGATGTGTCATGCTTCTCTCGTACAGCGCATTGGAATTTGAGATCATCAAGGGTAATGCGTAACGACGACAAGAAGATTTCATCGCTTGATCTGCCTCGCGTGTATTCAGTGAATTCATCGTGCACATTTCGTTGTTGTAAGTCTCGTCTGTTGATTATATTCTCCGTGAGACAGTCAATTTCAAGAAGAGACCTCGCCATTCTAGGATAGGTAGAATGATTGAGAACGTTATTAGTTTGAATGAAAGTTGCCAAATACTCTTTGAGGGGCGACAAACGCAAGCCAATGTGATTGACGATAGGCAGCCTGAAGAAACAGCTGTCAAGGTTCATGTAACCACAAGGATGTAGATTGAAATCCGCAAGAAATTGAGAAAGGTAGTTTAAATGAGCCTCATAAACGTTTGGAATAACATTCTTTTTGCTCTCGGATGCGAAGTCTTCGAAGCTTATCGTATTCAGACTCAATAGCTTGAATAGCCTCGTCTTATAAAGAGGCAGGTAGAACGAAATCTTGAGAACAACCGAATAGCCGATATGATATCCGTAGACAGGCGACCCCCTGCAAAACTTCATGGATGCAATATATTTTCGAGGTTCATCAGGGCCTCCTGCGGGTTCTGGTATTTCATCATCCGAAGACTCATCAGCATCTTGAGCCTGCCTCCGCTGAAACGACTCACCGATTGCATTTTCTAGATGCTGACTTAGTCTTTCTATGTAATTGTCGTTGATTTCAGCGTCATTATCCTGAAGGCAGTCTAAGTATAGGTACGGATAGAAATTGTGCACATGCACCAAGATATTGTAGGCAGAAAGCTCCAGGTTCGGCACCCGGAGAATGCCATATATTCTGATGATGGGAACTTTTGGGGCTTGCTGGAACTGATCTAGGTGCAGAGGTGCCAGTTGGTAAGAGTCCAAATCACTAATTTGAATCGAAAGACCATTTGACATGTAAGTTACGCAATAAGCAATTTTCAAGTTCTGCTTGCAAGTGTCACAGCACTGTGGGGTGGCGCGCAGTGAGATGCTTGCTTGCCTGTCTACAACATGCCACTGGCCCTAGAAAATCTTGCGGTGTTATGAAAGATGGACAAGGCACAGTATCATTCTAGATGATCGCAACGCCCAGGTTTACAATTACGCAAATCTTGATCTACGCAGCTAAGAATAGACCAGTCGCTGTGCTTAAAAGGATAAAACTTTGCGCTCCACTCGTGATAAAAATAGCTCATCAGAAATACGTCATTGCACGCCATGGTGATCTAGGTGTGCGAGTTGAACATCTGTAGTGCTAAGCCCACCTGAAGGTACGGTCCTGTTTTTTTATTTTCTTTCATTCTATGGTTAATGCAGGTGAATTTTTATTCAATTTTGTCCGATTGTCTCGGCGTCACTCTACCTACTTGTGTTGCTTGACTAATCATTTGTCAGAACTGAAATATTTACATGTACTCTACTGCTATGAGCACGCACAAGTTTGGCCCACCGTGCGGCCTCATCGATTTTCGATCAAGTGTGCATTCAAAGGGGACCGCCCGCGCCCTCTTACTGTTGAGGCACCATGACCTAA
Organism: Metschnikowia chrysoperlae; assembly: GCA_030674525.1. NCBI lineage: Eukaryota > Fungi > Ascomycota > Pichiomycetes > Serinales > Metschnikowiaceae > Metschnikowia > Metschnikowia chrysoperlae. Next base: position 6,231 of record JAKTYQ010000325.1, read on the forward strand.
AGTCCCCGGGCGTTGCATCGTAAAGAGTGGGCTGTGGTCGGCTTCGCCAAATCTCGAACCGAAATCTCGTAAGGCGCAATATCTCATATTTTATCAGTACTCACAAGTAATGGTTTCTTCTGGGTTCAGCCCGGTCAGAGCCGCCTTGTGTGAGCAACAATCTTGCGATCGCGGGTTGGTCCGCCGGTGGTGCTGCCGACAAGCCGGAACTATTTTTGTGCCTGATAATTCTCCCGGCCTGTGTGGAAAAGGCGCACCTCAGTTGCGGATTGTGGTCTCACCTTGCCTCTGCCTCTTGCCTTTTTTTTTGCCATTTAAAATCCTCTAGTCAGTATCGCGGTTCTGAAGTTCATATCTTCTTATACCTGGGCAATTTGCGAAGTTTGGTACAACAGTTTGCTTGGAGCCAACTCTAGTGCCCATTGAATCACGATATATAGCCGGCCTTTCTTCGTAAGGAGATTCTTGCTTGGTCAGGTGCACGTCTCCTCGTTACACATTTTCAGACACTCAGAGTTTGCGATTAAACGCCAACATACATTCCTTTATCAAACATCTAGTTCACCGGCAATTCCAATCGACTTGAGTCATACACAAACACTTATTTTTTGAAACAAGCAATATGACGAAAGAGACGGATTTTAACGAGGTTGGCGCCCGCTTGGAGAAGTTAGGCGTGAGTTCGTCCCGCCCAAACACATTTGATGGCTCACAGTCGCCGCCTATTTCGACCTCTCATGGCCAGCTAAGTAGTGACATCCAGGCGAGAATCATGGCGTTTCAGCAAAAACGTCAGAACAATCCTCCTATGAAGGAACCCCCAGCATCTAAACCGTTGCCGCCGCTTCCAAATACGCAAGCGCGCCCCTCCTCCCAAGGAGATATAACGCAGATTCCGTTGATGGCATCGCCACCGTTAGAGAAATCCAATCCAATCACATCTCCGCAGTTTACACTCGGGGCAAACTCTGGCGGTCTATCGAAGAAGGGCTCTTTGTCCCAAAGAAGGGGTATGAAGCTCAATACCGCAAACTTGCCATCACCTTCCTCCATCCCCGAGCCTGTGAAGACCACTGGTGAATTGGCGCGTCGCTTGTCCGAGAGAAAAAATCGCCCTGACTTCAAGTTAAATCTTAATAGTGACCCGATTGGCAACATTCCAGCTGCAGACGCGCCTCCGGCAGGGGGCACGAATAGCAATGGCGACGCTCCAGCAAAATTGCAAGGCTTGTTTGCCAACTACTCGAAGTATGTGGATATCAAATCGGGGTCCTTGAATTTCACGGGCAAAGCCTCGCTCAATTCGAAAGGCGTTAACTTTTCTTCTGGTACCTCTTTTCATATATCCCTCGACGAGTTCAAGTTCATCGAAGAGTTGGGCAGAGGTAACTACGGAACCGTGTCTAAAGTCTTGCACAAGCCTACTGGGGTTCTCATGGCGATGAAGGAGGTTCGTCTAGAGCTTGAGGAGAATAAGTTTGCGCAAATTTTGATGGAACTTGAAGTATTGCATAAGTGTGACTCACCATACATTGTCGACTTTTACGGCGCCTTCTTTGTGGAGGGTGCTGTTTACATGTGTATGGAGTTCATGGATGGTGGATCCTTGGATAAAGTTTACGGTGGTGGTATTCATGATGAGGCATGTCTTGCTTACATTGCAGACAGTGTCATTCGTGGATTGAAGGTCCTCAAGGACACGCATAATATTATTCACAGAGATGTCAAGCCGACTAACATCTTGGTGAATGGTCAGGGTAAGGTCAAATTGTGCGACTTCGGTGTGTCGGGAAATTTGGTCGCGTCTTTGGCCAAGACGAACATCGGGTGTCAATCTTATATGGCCCCTGAGCGCATTAAGACTTTAAATCCTGATGATGCAACATACTCTGTGCAGTCGGACATCTGGTCTTTGGGTTTGACCATACTAGAGGTGGCAGCCGGTGGATATCCATACCCGCCAGAGACTTTTGACAATATTTTCCTGCAATTGAGTGCTATTGTCGATGGTGAGCCTCCCAAGTTGGACGAGAAAATATATTCCAAGGAGGCCCAATACTTTGTGAGATCTTGCTTGAATAAGAATCCGGATCTTCGTCCGCCGTACGATATATTATTAGAGTCACCATGGTTGAAGAAACATAGCGGCAAGGTGCCTCCGCTCATGAGTGAGCTTGTGAAGAAGAGTCTAGAGGAAGAAAAGCCCAAGCCAAGTCAGAAGGTTGCGAAAGCCCCTGTTGTCAAACCCAAAGAACCACTGGCTGGCTCATTGGGTAGGGAAAATGTGCAAAGTCTACTCAAAACCAAGGTCAACGCACCTGCTTTGCATAGAGGCGGCCTAACAAGTCAAAGAATACCTCGCTAAAGACAAATCTATCAACTTTTGCGACATTGCAAAGTGTATTCACCCTGACATATGTACTATAATGCATGTAATCTCCATGAGACGGCCAATGGGCAGCGTTGGAGTGTCATAAGTGTAATTAGTTTTCGTGCGTGAAGACTCCAAAATCAAGTAAGCGCTCTCCGTTATACATGCGCAAAAGGCGCAGTACACGGACAATTCTGGAGGCAGTACATGGAGATCACATCCGAGTATGTTAAGCTCATAGCACGATGCGGCCAGATAAAAAAAATCACCATACGATACCAAGATTACTAGTCAGAGAAAGAACGAAAAAAATCAGCCCTCAACCTCGTCGTCACTGTCACCGGAAATAGGCACCGCAAGCCGTGAGGTTCCGAGATATCAGGTGCAGTACGGTGGACTCGCGAGGCACTATAGACGAGGAACCCGAGCCTCCTCAAGTCTATTAGATACTGATTGACTCGATATCGGAAAAAGTAGGGCTGAAATCTCCATTTAAAAGTCAATTGTCATGTTACAAATCGAGCAAAGCAATCTCTTGATTGAGAAAACGTTGACGGAGCGGGTCTTTGTTGACCCCGAAACACAGCCGAAATCCTTGGACAGGATTATCTCCGACTTCGACTTCACCAACTACCACATTTCCACGTTTCCGGACGACAAGGGCTTGTTGTTGATATCGGTTTACTTGCAGTGCTGGGACGATTTATTGAAATACGGCGTATCAGCATACTTGGAGAAAAAGTATTCGCCGTTCTCTCAGTACTTGAGTATCTTGCCCAGTGCGGACGTCGAGACCGGCTACAACTACTCGTTTGTGTTGAATCTTGCGGATTTGCTCGCTGCGCTGGACGAAGCTAAGAACGCTTTGATCCTGGAATTGGCTTTGTTAAAGAGACACGCGATTGCGTCCGCGTTTGAGAAAGCGTTTCTTCGCTATGATGAACTAGCCCAGCAATATGCCAATTCAAACACATACGCTGAGGAGATTCAGGCAGAGTTGTCCAAGGAGCCTCCGCTTGTAGTCAAGTATCGTGGCGAAGATGAAAGCATCTTCATCAAGCCGTCTTTTGACAGGGTGACAGTGATCTTTTCTACCACCTTCAAAGATGACACGGACAAGATCTTTGGCAAGGTGTTCTTGCAAGAATTTGTCGACGCTAGAAAAAGATCTGTTCAGACGGCGCCACAGGTTTTGTTCACCGATAAAGACCCTCCTTTGGATATACAGAGCGTCACTTCAAAGCGCCTGGATTCTGACAACAAGGGTTACGTAACGTTTGTCTTGTTCCCCCGCCATTTGATTCGCGGTGAGCGCAGAGAGAACTGTATATCTCACATTCAGTTTTTCAGAAACTACTTCCACTACCACATCAAGTGTGCCAAAGCGTACATGCACTCGAGAATGAGATTTAGGGTCAGAGAATTCTTGAAGGTCTTGAACAGGGCTAAGCCGGAGAACATTGACGACGAAGGCAAGAGCTTGGATAACAGAAAAACCGCGAGCGGCAGAAAGTTCGACTCTGGACGTGCTTAGTCGTAAGTTAGATAGCCGCCATTGAATATAGAATGAACAGAACACGACATTCACACTACTTCTGATACTAGATTGACATGCAAGTGAGCTAGCGTTTCTAGGTATTTACAAGACTTTGATTTCATCAAAACTAGGCTTTAGGCTTTTTCACACCGTACTTCGACCTGGATGTGGACCTATTAGCCACTCCAGCTAAATCGAATGCGCCTCTCACCAAACGATATTTCACACCAGGTAGATCCTGAACTCTTCCGCCTCTGACCAACACAACATGATGCTCCTGCAAATTGTGGCCCTCTCCAGGTATCAAGCACGAGACCACGTTACCGTTTGTGAGTCTCACTCTGCAGCATTTTCTCTGCGCCGAGTTGGGTTTTTTTGGCTTCACGATCATGACCCTGATTACCACCCCCTTTTTAAACGGGTTGTTTTGTAAATGTGGGGCTTTGGAAACATAAGGTTTGACCGGCTTCACGTGTCTTCCGCTTTTGATCTGATTTAATGTAGCGTACCCGCTCTGCTGGGTGAGAATGCTAGACATGATAGGGGAACGGAGCAACGCCGGTTTTGTGAATGAAGAAATAGGCGTAGGCGCCGAAAAGAGCAGGCGGGCTTGAAGCCCGAGCCTGGAACCTAGTAAGTTTCTGAGCATGGCCGTTAGCGTCCTGTCTTCCTGCGGTGTGGCAGCTTTGATAGTCTCGGTTTGGCGAGGAAAAAATTGTCTATACTGCAGAGGGCGTTGCACCAGGTACCCACCATATTGGTAAACAAAAGGGTCAGGTTGAAAAAAAAAAAGACATTGGCCGGTTGAAAAAAATGCCATTAATAGTTTATCATAAATAATCCATGGGTTTCATCACCTCAATTGACTTGACTCTACTTTGATTCTCCTATCTTACCACTCACACAACGAGTCGTGCTCCCCACAAATTGCTTCTGCCACTGAGAACGCTCCAATTTACCATGAAGGCCATTGATAAGATAGCCAACAACACAATACACATTAACATGTTGAGAGCCATTTCCCTTAGAGCCTTGAGGCCTTCTGCTGTCGCCAGAGTTCCCACTATTGCCCGGCCACAGGCTATTCGTTTTTACGCTGGGTTCCCTGCATTGACTAGAGACCTCGCAAGGGAGAGAATATTCGAGTTGTTGGAGGGTTTCAGCAAAGTTGAGGGCAAGGAAATAACCGAGACGGCTTCTTTCAGTCAAGATTTGGGTTTGGACTCGTTGGATGTGGTTGAAGTAGTGATGGAGGTCGAACACGAGTTCAACATCCAGATTCCCGACCACGAAGCTGACACGTTAAAGTCTGTGGGCCAGACCATAGACTACATTTTGGAGCAGCCGGATGCTTGCTGAGCTCGTCACTACTCTATATCATCATCTTTGCAGACAGTCTCGTTACGTGAACACTGAGCAGCCCTGTCAGAAGAATTAATATGATTCCGAATAACACACACAAGAGTCTATGCTGATCTACTCGAGGACAAACTCGAGTGATATATATATTCTAAACCCAATGCATACACTAACACGAAGTCCACAATGGAGCAGCTTGTCGCAGTACCTCAGACCCTATTAAGTCCCTGTTGATCCACCCCGTAGACCTGTAATCCCGATGAGACACTGTTCGAGATTCGCTTGGGCATTTGGCTTTTGCTGATTACCATGGGGTCATCCATCCGAATCTATAAATTCGTGTATTTGATGGATCACCACTTTTGATGTGGTGTCTATCACGTGACCAGGCGACTTAGCCAATTGGTGCGCGGTAAAAAAATCTAATGGTCGAGTTCAAGCAGA
>JAKTYQ010000326.1:0-11932 GCA_030674525.1 Metschnikowia chrysoperlae
TTTCCTTTGTAGAATTGAGATGCATCAATATGTGATGGGAGCCATCTGGAAATGATTTCCTCCGGTACAAACCACTGATCCGTGCCAAGTTCGCCAAGCTTATGCACTATATGTTCCACGAGTTCAATATCCACAAGAGGCTCATGAGTTTCTTTGTGGTAGACAATTGGCAATGGCACTCCCCACACTCTTTGTCTCGAAATGCACCATTCGTTTCTATTTTGCACAAATGAAGAGAGCCTATTTCTGCCAGTTTCGGGCACGAAGGTGACGTTTTCTAGCAGTTTCAATGCAGTTTCTTTGATTCGATCAACATTTACGAACCACTGTGGAGTGGCTCTTTGAATAACAGGCTGGTTGGCTTTCCAGTCATAAGGATAAGAGTGCGTATACTTGCTTGTGCCCTTGTACAACATTTCGCTTTCCTCGAGAATCTCAACAACCCTTTTGATCGTCTTTCCGGACTGTATGTGCTTGTCCGCGAGCTCCTGAAATCCCATTGGTATATTGTTGCGGATGTAATGACCTCTTTCATCGACGGCGGAAGCAACTGCCAACCCATGTTTTTTTCCAATTAGATAATCCTCCACACCATGAGCAGGAGCATTATGCACGATTCCAGTACCTGTAGACGCAGTGACATGGTCGCCATGAATAACAGGAAAGATTTCGCCCGTTCTAAAGCTTGGATTCTCATATGTTTGCCCTTCAAGTTCGTCGCCACCGATCTCCTGACCGGTCTCCTTGTAAGCCGGGTCAAGCTCGAGAATTAATTTAGCAAGGTCTTTTGCCACTATGACCTTTCGTCCAGTTTCTGGGTTCCTGAGAATCGTATACGTGAATCCGCGATTGACGCAGACAGCCTTGTTTGCTGGGATTGTCCACGGCGTAGATGTCCATATCAAGAGTCTGACGTCTCCCCCAAGGCGCGAGACGAGTTTTGAGTCCCGAAGAGGAAACATGACGTATATGCTTAATGACTGATGATCTGGCTTGTAACTCAATTCAGCCTCAGCCAATGCGGTCTGGTTTTCGCAACCCCACCATACCGGTTTGAGTTGCCTTGACAAAAGCCCATTCTCCATGAGCTTGAGAAAGATCTTAAGCTGCGCTTTTTCATATTCGTGAGACATTGTTACGTATGTATCGTCTAAATCGGACATGATGGCAAAATCATTGAACTGTGTCTTCTGCTTTTCAATCATGCTCTGCGCAAGCTCTTTACACCGTCTCCTTATTTCTACCGCGTCAAGGTTCTCATCGCTTCCCACGGCTTTTTTCTCTATAGGAAGGCCGTGACAATCCCATCCAGGAACATAGTTCACTTTTGAGTCATTACGTATCAATTCGAATCTGTTGATAATGTCTTTCAAGATCTTGTTTAGCGAGTGTCCCAAGTGCAAGTCCCCATTGGCATAAGGCGGTCCATCATGTAATACAAATTCCTTTTTGAAATCCTTCCTGTGTTTCTGCCAGAGATATAAGTCTTTCCCTGTCTTCTTGAGAAGAATCTGCCGTTCCTCTGGATTGGGCAACTTTGGTGAAAAGGTGGTTCGCGGTAGCAGCAATGTCTTTGAGTACAGAGGTGCTTTCTCCGCTGTCTGAACAATACAAGCCAGCGAGAAGCGACGAAGAGACATCATATGTTTCATCAACTGTCTTCCAAGCGCAAGTTGTGATTTGAGAAAAAGAATTCAATAACTGTTTGGCGGTGCACGGGTGCGAACGCAAGATTGCGAGAACTGTATCTACGATGGAAAGCTTAAGTGATCGTGATATACATCATCGGTGTATAAACCTATGTACCAGTAAATAAATAGACATGATATGGCAAGTCAGTGCTTGCGAGTTTAGTTCTTACCGATGGACTTGACCAACTCAATGTACTTCTCGGTGGAGAAAGACTTTGGTCTCTCGATAGGCAAGCCAAGACCGCGGTCGAGGATCAACTGAGGCAAGACACCAAAGGCTCTAGAAACACCAAACAAGACAGTGTAGAAGGACTCCTCAGTCAAGCCGTAGTATTGCAACAAGACACCGGAGTGGGAGTCCACATTAGGCCATGGGTTCTTGGTCTTACCGTGCTTAGTCAAGACGCCTGGGGCCACCTCGTAGATGTTGGACACCAACTTGAACAACTCGTAGTCTGGCATGTGCTTCAATGCAAACTCTCTCTGCGCGGTGTAGCGAGGGTCAGTCTTTCTCAAGACAGCGTGACCGTAGCCTGGAACAACTCTGCCGGAGTTAAGAGTGTCCCACAAGTATTTCTCAATAGCCTCCTTGGAGTGGTCACCCTTCAAGTCGTCTCTCAACTTGAACAACCATTCCAAAACTTCCTGGTTGGCTCTACCGTGCAAAGGACCAGCCAAACCGTTCAAACCAGCGGAAAGAGACAAGAATGGGGAGGACAAAGCGGAGCCGACCAAGTGAGTGGTGTGGGCAGAAACGTTACCACCCTCGTGGTCAGAGTGAATGGTCAAGTACAATCTCATCAACTCCAAGAACTCCTTGTTCTCGCCAAATCCAAGCAAGGTGGCCAAGTTGGCACCGTAGTCCAAGTCCTTGGAGACAGCGCCAGCCAATTTGCCATCGTGGAAAACGTTTCTGTAGATTCTGGCAGCGATGTTAGGCAACTTGGCCAACAACTCAATGGAGTCCTCATAAGTGTATTTCCAGTAGTCAGCCTTTGGCGCGCCCTTGGCGTATGCCTTGGCAAACTGCGACTCAGACTCCAAGGCAGTGACGGCGATAGAGAACTGGGCCATTGGGTGCAAGTGGGATGGGGAGCGGTCAATCAACTCCTCAACGTGCTTTGGCAAGGCGGATCTGGCCGCCAACTCCTCGGACAAGGCCTTGGTCTGGGCGGCAGATGGAACTTCGCCGGTCAACAACAACCAGAACAAAGCTTCTGGCAAAGGCTCGCTTCCACCTGGAGCCTTTGGCAACTCCTTCTGGATGTCTGGGATGGTTCTGCCTCTGAAACGGATACCCTCGATTGGGTCCAACACAGAACCCTCCCAGACAAGGCCCTTGATACCACGCATACCACCGTAGGCCTGTTCCAAGAGAACTTCACCGATCACCTAGTTTAAGTTAGTATGCGGCATTCTTGCGCGTTTCCCAGGATTGCATATCGTTGCGGCTTGCTTCATGCGCGTTGCGGCATTTTCGCTCGGCGAATGAAGTCCGAGCCATAGCCTCAGCAACAATTGTGAAATGTCAGGTAATGGCACAAAACAATACTGTTTGTCAATTGATATAGTCAAAATTGAGTTGTGCTCATCCCTTAAGCCCCTCATATCACCAGAATATAATGGGGCGATATAAACGATCATTCTTGGTCCAGTGAGAATGGCAAACTTGTGGGGATTTCAGGTAGATTTTGAGTGAAAAGTTTAACATACAGTTTTACCATGCTCTTTTTTCAATTGTTTGACCTCCTCGGCCTTTTCTGGCAAAATCTCAGCCAAGCGGGCTTTCAAAGTCTTGTTTTGTTAGTAATGAAAAACATGTGGCATTCAAGCGTTGATTGCTTCGTTTATATCGACACATACTGGCTCAGTGGCATAGGTTCTGATACCCAAAGATCTTCTCAAGGCGGAACGCTGGAAAGAACGAACAGCAGACATTTTATTATTGATGATTTAGATAGTGAATCTATTCAAAGAAATTTTTCGTCGTGGGTTGCGAACTGGGGAATTTCTCTTATATAACGACGCCGGGCCCGGAATGGGAAAGAATTACGTAAAAATCTGCACACGCGATCCTCGGAAGTGATCTCAGCCAATCAAACACACACTTGCGAACCGGCGTGGTGAGGCAAGTCCTCGATACCGCGCCGATTTTTACCCGCCCCATACTTTACCGAGTAAGATCAGGCCATAATCAAATTTCGCTTTTCCATTGTTTATACTAAAAGAGATTATATCAATATGTGAAAATCACTATGAGCAGCACCACACGGGCGGATTTGGGTTTCAATCATACAACCTCCCCACTCCGAGAACTCCGGCTGAGTGCGTGGCCCTTGTTTTCTTTCCTGCAGGTTTTCTGACCCCAGATTTCGGACTTGGCGAATTAGAGCGCGCTCTGTCGTCATGCTCCTGCGAGAAAATAGCTGTGAACATAGATTAAAGCAAAATACAGTATTATTCGGCCCGCGGGCGGAGCCGGAACTGAAACATGATACCCGCGCTACTGACCGCAAAAATGAAAAGTCAAATGTGTATGGTCTTTTAGAATGTCACTAGTCATTGATTTGGACTATCAGTCCTATTCAATTTCGAATTATCGTTGAGCATGAGCCGATTACAATGTTGCTAGAGAAAATTAGGGCTTTACATAGATTTGCTGATAATCATGCACAAACCTCAAACTTCGAACATTTAAACAAGCTGTGCTAGAACAAGAAAATCGAGTTCACTCGCGTGGCCCGCTTTAAATTGCCAAGACGAAATACTCGGGATCGGTAGAATCTGTGATTCCGGATGTAGGCTCATGGTTTGCAGCCCTGTTGTACATAATCCACTCAGATGCCTCACCCGCCGCTGCCCCTTTCATCAGCTCCAAGAAGACGTGGCAATTGGTAGTTTCAATCGAATACGGTCGCTACGCATCAACTTACACTTCAATTTATTGCACCGAAAATTGGCAGCCTGCGTTTATTTCTGGTAATATACGAAGCCTTTCTTCCAAAAAGTCTTTCATTATCTGAGCAGTTCATTTGCCGCATATGAGGCGCGCTTTGTTTTGACGTCTGGGATCATCAAATGTGGGGCTCGGATTTGTGGGGCTAAGGCATTAATGAGCTTCTCCCATGAGTCCGGTATCGGTGCTTCTTAGAAGGCCGTACACTTTGATTGAGGTTTATCGGAGGTCAAGCCCTAGGCTCTAGGATTTTTTAGAATAGGTGCTCAAGAGGTATGCAAATGAATTCCGCGAACTCTTATTCATCTTATACATGCGTTGATAAATTACACATACAATTACAGTTGAATCGCAAATATTACCCTCAGTTATGTGAATCAAGTGTTTTTGATCAAGGCATGTCTTCTTGCCCATGCTGGCCCTAAAGTGCCGGGTAACCGAGAGTAAGTGCCCTTACCGAACTTCCTTCGCGGATAAAAAAAATTCGAGAAGCGAAATCGCCCAAGTTTTCCTATCACGGGAAATTATCTCCACATATGTGCCATTTCAAGATATAGGTGGTAAACGAAACCCGAAAATTAGTTGGTTGGCACTTGTGCCCAGACGTCTGCAGAGGTGGTGCCATAGATTAGTGTGGTACTACCTTTGATGTCGTCTAACATCTATACATTTGTTCGTAAATTATCTATCTTAGCGTTGTAACTCATGTATGAGCTTCGCTGCCTTGCGGCCGACGCCAGAGTTTATTGCGGAGCACCGTTTTTTGAAATTGCAGTAATTGCACATCGAAGGGTCTTCTGTGTGAGTGGGATACCTCTGGCCGTTCCAAAACTGGCTTGATTGCAGGATCGACTGCAGTATTTCTGGCATGTTGAAGGGATAATGATTCCGCGCAATAATAGTGTGATTCACGGAATTGTGATATTCGACGCAAACAGATGAGGGCTCGAATGCTTCGAAGACGTTGAAGGCCTGGCCGGTTCTTGCTGAAACATACCTAAGCGTGAGCGGAATCCTCCAGTTTCCGAAGAGAGGTCTCAAGTCAAACCCACTGATATCGAGATCATTCCCGTGATGGATCTCGATGAGCAGCCTCAACTCGGTTTCAGTGAGGAATTGGCTTAGCGAGTAGTTCTTTTCTTGATGCGCATGAGCATCAAAGCGTTCAAAATTAATTTCCTGACCCCGGGCTAGCCGTATGCAATCGAGTGCGATGGTTCGGAAGTTAACAACGAGTAGCTCCGTGGCCAATGCAACACTGATGGGCTCGTCCGGGTCAATCCCACGTCTGCTGATGTTCTCAATGCAGCTCTCGTAGGCAAACTTTTCATTCCGTGCTAGGTTGTGAAGGAAAATAGCGTAGTACATACACTGTAGTTTAGCTGCATTGACAGCCAGTGCCTGATTAGGAATCGTGTTCAGTCGTCTTGTCTTTACATCCCTCATGTGAAGAAAATGGTTTTCAGCTAGTTCCGACATACGCTTCTTAGCTTTCTGCAACTCCACAGTGAGATCCAAGACTTCGCGGGCGCCAAAACTTGGGATCTCGTTTGTAATATTTAAATTTGCCTCTTCGTCGAGCCCATGATCCGATGCAACGTCACTGAAAGAACGGTTGGCGTTGAATTTGTCGATCTTTATGATGTCCACGATTCCATTGACAAGAACGCCTTCCAGTAAAGCATTTTCGTTTGTCACGAGCCTTCCACGAGCCAAGTCAAGAAAGCCATGTAAGAAAATCTCTCTGGCTCCCTTCGTGTGACTAGCACATATAGTCCGAAACACAGTTTGTTCAAGCCAGCTTTGGGCGAAGCCGTGTGCATCAGTTGTTCGCGTAAGCTCCCGCCTATCATCAATCGAATATTTCGCTAGTAATATCTTGAGATGTGCGCGTAATCCCAATTCGTCGCGTCTTGGGTGCTCCTTCGCCTCCAAATTCGCATGATATTTCGTCCCGGCTCTCATACTGGACAGTGGGGGCTGTCTAAGCAGCCCAGCGTAGATATCGTAGAAGCTTCTTAGCTCACACCATGCGCTCGTAAGCATCTTCGACACAGATAGTCGCGGTTGAGTTATGTAGCTTTTATCCCCATTGACGGTGGAGTGATACACAAAGGGGCTGGGAATGGAATCCAAGGGCGGCACCTCAAGGAGATCATCTGGGCTGTGATTTAATGCCCTTAACGCATTAGCTTCGTACTCGTTTGCAGGCTCAACGACTCTTTTCTCGTGTGGCAATAGCGTTTTGACCATCTCCCAAGTGAAGGAACGATCTGAAGGAGGCGTGTTGTGGTGCATGAGCTGCTCTTGTCGAGGGATTTGGAACTTGACAATGCGTTCTGACTTTCTTGAGTGCGTTGTCGAAAGTTTTCGATTTTGCTCAAAGCATCTTTTGACTATTTGCATCCCGCCAATAGAGAGCTCGCTAATGAAATGTAAGCCATTGTTGTTCATCAAATTTGTGGTCAATATGTGCGACGAGATAACAAAAGCGCTTATTCGTGCTGCGACTCAGAAATATTTTTTCGGGAATTTATTTATGATATTGATTGATCGACTGTCTCTGCTCGACACGCTGAGGCCGATGCTGACCAGCTGCAAAGTTCACGCGTCTGAGATGAAGGCTTGCTGTAGCCGCAAAGCATTTCTGCAGGAGTGGTTCGGTGAAAAGAAGGAAAGTCGTAGACGAACAGTGATTAGCTCGGAATTTATTAAGAAAATTTTGAAGAAAATTAAAGATCTACAGGATCTATTTCGTGCCTTAAGCAAAGCGCGTTTGGCAACAAACTTGAATTTTGGCAGCTATATTTGATACTCTCGATGAGAGCGCTGGTGAGACATCGTGCGAATTTTTGTGAATTGTTGCTAAGCTGTTTGCCCGTTTCAGTTTGCCACAATTTCACTTACACTAAGCAGGCGTAAACAACGTGCTAATTTCGCGTATCCTCAAAGCAGAGAAGTTGGTATCAACATTTCAGACAAAGCGGTGGAAAGCGATGTCTACGGCCAAAAGTCTGACTCAATGCTTTATACGTAGTTAAGTCAACAACAGCCCTGACGATGTTAGACGTTAGGTGCTCGATAAAAACTCAGACTGAGAAATTTATACTTCTCTACGTGTACTATTTTGCTCAAAATACTGAAATGCTTATGATTGAAAAGTTATTATAAATGAGGTTCGTGTAAATGACAATCGCCGCCTTCTAATGAATGCCTCTTTTCATTTTGAGAGAGTCTCTCTTCTTTTCACTCAAGCTGTATTGCAGTGGCATATTCACTTTCGCACCGTTGGAATCTCTCGATTGTTGGAAGTCTGATCCTAACGAACCACTACGAAGGCCACTGACATTCGGCAGGACACTTTCAAGCACAGTGCTTGAGGAAGAAGTGTTGCTCTGCCCGAAATACTCGAAGTCTTCAGGAGCTGAAACTGCCGAAACAAACGGCAGATGAAGAGTTTCGCCGTTGATCGGTCCGCCAAACCCAAAATTCTGCGTGTCATTGAAACTTTGCTGACTTAGATCGGTGTTGATGGTAAGTGGTCTGGGAAACGGACAGGCATTTCCGCCTCGACTTGAAGAACGTGCTCTCGATATCAAAGAGCCATTTGCCTCGTTATCAGAAGAAGAGCTCGCAGAAGCTGGAAGATATGAGTACGGCGTTTCTCTCGAGCTGAAAGACGGCGAAGAACTTCCCTGAGAAATGGAGCTCTTTGCGGAGCTAGGCGGCGTTTGATAATCCATCATCATCGCGTTGAAGCCTGAGTTGGCACCGGTATTAGCGCCGGGCCCATATGTAGACAGAGAGCTACCCAGCCTAGTCAAAAATGCGTGAGGAACAAAATCGTTCATCAGCTGCAAGGAGTCAGAAGAAGCGCCAAAGTCTGGATTCATACCCAAGCTGCCACCCGCACGCACGTTGGCCATGTTCCCCACATGGAGCCAACTCGAGCCATTCATGGAATTGTTTCGAGTCAAAGAATGCTTGCGCAAATTGAGCGAGGAGGAGCGCAGTCTTGAGCCAGCGAGAGCAGCTGTTTGTGCCGCCTGACTGGACTGAGATTGGATGTAATTCGCTGTGTTTTGCTCGTTCAACAGCAATGTAGAGATAGACAGCTGCCTCAATCCCAGCCCGCTGTAGATTGAGTTATTTTGAAAGTTTCCACTACTGTGAGTGGCGGGAACGGCGATCTGAACAGAAGTCACCGCCAGAACAGGAGTTGAACCATTCTTTGGCTTGACAACTTTTTGTGCAGAGCACAAGTCCAACAATCTTTTGCGGATGAGCTGCAACATAATAGGGGTGGTAGCAGCATTCTTTAGTTGGTCGTGGTTTAGGGTACCTTGCACGTCATAAATGGCGTGGCCACTGCCACAGGCCGGGTCTGAGTCATGAATGAGTTTGTTCAAGGTCTCATTTGCAACACGCGAGGCAAGACCCAGAGGTGGGATAAATCCCAGAAATGGCGTGGTGGTTGGGAGCAGCAATATGTGGGAGTAAATATTCATGAGCATTTGATCAAACGACGGGGTAAAGGACACGGAGTAATTTCGAATCATCCGAGGTCCTGGCACCAGCAGCGGTTCGTCTACATCGGTCATGACATCGTCGCTGTCATTGTCTTGTGGTTGCGAGAAGAAAGACAGCTCGTGCTGATTTCCCAGACTTGGATACGCGAAGTATGAGTTTTGATTAGGTGCATCCACGGGGGTATGAAGTGTCTGCTCGACGGGAGTGAATGGAGCGTCGGGTGGGGCCTGAAATGACTTACCCAACTTGAGGGAGAGAGTTTTTTTGTTAAGCATTATATTGTCTTTTGTTGACTGGTTTTGTCGGTGTCGAGCTCAGAGTTTATGAAATAGCAAGGTTCTTTTTTTAAGATAAAGGTAGTTTCCAGTCTATCAAAGATTTGGTCCTTTGTCTTCAAAACGCCAAAGTCTGCAAAATTGTTTTGTTTGTATGATTTGGGCAAATCAACTTGTGGGCGAAAGTGGTAAAAATCTCGAGACGTTTCGGGATTTTGCCGAAATACACGGTGAGGGGCTATCAAGCAGGAGAGGCGACCGGGCGAAAAAACAAGAAATAAATAACGTAACCGTGGAAGAGCCGTACCTTCAGTGGAGCGATGTGTGTCAGCTTGGATTTATACCTGAAATGCTGCGGCAAATTGGATGTTCGGATTTGAGCTTGTGTGATCTGAAATTAAACTCCACCGGGCTTTTCGGAAGGCGGAGGTTTATGGAAATAAGCGTTGAACACAATGAGATCTTACCGACACGTCGTATACCGTCAGAGGCAGGTTGCGCGTTATTTGCTTCCGCTTTTGGAAAAATACTCTCGCGTGTTTGGCAAGACGCGTGTGCCTCACCATATTCAAGTTGAGGTGCTAGAGGGCTCAGTCATTCCGCAACGGAGTTTTGCATATATCGCATTTCATCTGTGATCACTGTGCCACTAAAGTGTAGAAGTGCAGTTTTTAGCTGATACCATGCTAGGATATCATCAAGCTGTTGATTTTCATTCAAAAGCGAGAGTCTTGCGTTGATAGGCCAAGAGAGATTCCATGCTTGATAAGGTCCATGTGCTTTGGGTTATTGGTTGCTAATGACCTATGCGGTCAAGTACTTTTCTCGCTAAAAGAAAAGTAAGCGCTCACACTCACATATGGATCAATGAATTGACAAGAGCTTCACTTTCTCTGAATCATGATCATCATATCAGAGTATGAGGATATTCAACACTCGTGTTTTTAACTCGAACAAGGTCGTTGATTTCGAAAGACTTCAAAATCTTGAGATACTCTTCGAAAGTATGCCCCCGCAGGGTGCCCCAGATTGGGCCAATTAATTGCGAGGGCCAATTACGTTTTTATTACCGTCATTTGCAATTGGTATGATGTAAATTTATCTGTTCTAGCGACAATCGGGTCACCCAGACCCGCGCAAAATTTGCAGATGACAGATACTCGGAATCTACTCGCTTGTGATAATGAAACTCGAACTACTCGAATGAAGCCGGCAAGGCTTCCTGACGCCACCGAGCAAACACATGACAATTGCGGGGCCTACGGGTACCCAAGATGGTTCCATGCTCTATCGTGCCACACTCTCTTCTTCACTTTATGAAGCATCAGTTCTGTTGAGAGAGTCAGTAAAGCTACAGCTCTCAATTACGTTCCAAATGAATACGGCCATTCGGCCACTTTCTCAGGAAACCCAAGTGTTGCGAGCCAACTCAAATCAGCGAGTGTCTTACTCGTTGAAGCCTGCAATTCTCTACGCGTGTCAACTAAAGAATGGGCAAAGGGATGCACATACTGGCAAAACTCATACCCTTACTGCGGTACATGAATCAAGAGATCCGCCTTATCAGCCTACTCATAGCGAAGGTTGGGGGAAACAAGACATAGGGAACATCGAAGCTCACAAATAGATTGCCGATGATATTAGACAGCCGAACTGAAGACAGCCCAAATATTTGGTAGAAAGTCTACTCAAATGTTGTGGCTCTGGTGGGGCGTGGAGCGGCATGCGCATAAAGAGATTCGCGCCACTATCCCTCTTATAAATTACACTTAGTGAGTGGCCAAAAATTCAAGCTGGCGATTTCTTTTGCGAAAAGATTTCTAAGCATATACTGCTCTAGGCCTTTTATTCCAATGCAGATTCGAGCTTTAATCAGCCTATAGTCTGGCTGCTCACTCGACTTCGTGCGATTGCGAAAGCTCTCGTCTGCGCGCCACATTCGGCGAACTAATGCTTATCCGACGCCTGCCTGCGACAGGAAGGTATTCTCGGTTGAATCCACCCAATAATTCCAGTACGCGGGCCTTCCATCATACCAAGCAAACAATCTTTACGCATTCCCTGATATGGATTACAATCACTTTTTTCGACCCGTTGGTCTCGCTCTTGACGTCATGGCGAACGTTCAGTTCCGGCCAGATATGGATGGTGCTGGTGGAGCTAGACAGGCAGACCAGGCAGCCGTAGCAGAGGCGATCAGAGTGCCACATACTCTCGAAACTCGGCGCCACCACGGCGGTCAGTTGGTTCGCCCCGTCTGGTGCTTTGGCGTCGTACCTCTTCCAGTGGTTAACTACACCCTTCTATGGAGAAGATACGGCCCATCGGACTTGAGGCAAGCGGCAATCCGCGCAAGTGAGATAATATCACTTGTCCTCAAGACAGTTTTTCGCGCACTAATTTACATCTTTTCGGTATATTCTTGGCTCCGCTTTGTGTTTACTAGTATCTCCACTTGCGGCAACATGGTCACATACTCT
>JAKTYQ010000327.1:0-11924 GCA_030674525.1 Metschnikowia chrysoperlae
CCCTCTACAAACTCCTGATCTCGGGAATCCGGCTGTTTTCTCCGAAAGACCACGAAACGATCCAGTTTGGGTCTCCGTTGACCCTCATTTGCGGACAGAACGGGTGTGGCAAGACGACGATCATTGAGAGTCTCAAATATGCCACCACGGGCGATCTCCCGCCGAATTCCAAGGGTGGCGCGTTTGTTAACGATCCGACCATTGCAGACCGGCTGGTGGTGAACGCCGAAATCAAGTTGGGCTTCGTTTCCGTGGACGGGAAGCCCATGACAGTGACACGGAATATGCAGCTCAACCGGAAACGGGTGACGAGGGGCGTGCAGAACTCAAACACGTTTAAATCATTAGAGGGCCAGTTGGCGGTAGTGGCCAAGGGCGAAAAAACCAGTATCAGCACGAAAAACGCCGAGCTCGACACGCGCGTGCCGCTCTATCTTGGCGCGCTGAAAGCGATCTTGGAGTACGTGATATTCTGTCATCAGGACGACAGTTTGTGGCCACTCAGCGAGGCCGGCGTATTGAAAAAACGGTTTGACGAGATATTTGAGGCGCTGAAGTTCACGAAAGTGCTTGACTCGCTCAAGACGATCCGTAAGGACATGGCCGCCGACATCAGGGTGATTGAGCAGGGCGTACAGCATGCACAGTTAGACAAGTCACGTGCCTCGAAAGTGAAGCAGCGGTTGCTGGAGTTGGTGCACAAAGCAGAGCAGTTTCTGCTGGAAATCGCCGCTTTGACCGTGCAGATCGAACGCCTGGAGCAGCGCGCGAACGAGCTTTTCCACCTGAACCAGGCGTTCCAGCAAACATTAAGTGAATATGAGCGAATGCGGCTTTTGGTGGATCTGACAACTACCGCCGTGCGTCGCCTAGAGAACTCGGTCACGTTGTTGCATGAACCCGACGCACAATTGCTGGCCATGGCGGCGGATTTCGGGGCGGTCAAACTCGAAAAAACGCACCTTTTGGCGCTGGTGCAGGCGGAAATAGCCCTGATTGAGTCCTTGCTAGACGGCTTGCAGATCGAGTTCCACACATTGGTGAGAGACGAAGGCTCGCTAGCGGCGAAGAAAGCAGGCTATGAGGAAAACTTGCACAGCCTTGAGACTTTGAAAAGCCGGCTTTTTCCCGGCGAAAACGTGGCTAGCATGGAGAATCTGGACTTGGAATCGCGTCTTCGGGAAAAACAGCAAACGGCAGCCTCGAGGCTCGAAAAAACTGTGGCCGAGAATAATAAAAGGAAGAAATCGGCCTCGGATGCCTTGCTAACCGCCTCTGAAAAGCTAAGAAAGGAGGAAGATCGTCTTGCATATGGCCGTGAGGAGATGGCATCCACAGTAGGCAAAATCAAGACAACCAAAGCAAAAATCTCGGCGCTAGCTGTCAATGAGGAAACGCTCGAATTGGAAAAATCGCAACTCGAAAGCTTACGTGAGAAACTCGAGTCCCGAAAGGCTTCGCTGGATGCCAAAGCACGCAACGATCAAATCGAGGCTGAAAACGCGCAAATCCATCGATTGGAACTGGATTTGGAGGATTTGATGCGCAAGATCAACTCGGCGAACAAACTGTCGGCTTTGGTCAGCAAGATCGAATTGCTCCAAGAGTCACGCGGGGCGAAACTGAGTGTGCTTGAACGGTACATAAATACGCAGAATCCGGCATTTTCAGCAGTATTTGGGTCCGAGATCGACCCCTCAACGGCCGAAACCCTTGTGGAGACTGAGAGAAGAAAGAGGGGCGAAGATCATGGGAAAACCCACGCCGAGGCAGGTACCTTACAGGCCACGGTGAACAAGCACGAATCAGAAGTGGAGGCGGGCGAGAAATCGCTCGCAGGCCTAAGGGCAAAGTTGCAGAAACACGCGAAGAACGTGCTCAGTGTGCTCTCTGAAACGGAGATCCCCGAATACGAATCTTTGGTGGCAGAGCTTGAGGAGGACCACAAGACTGCAGTATACAACCTAAACACTTTTGAGGTGACGAAAAGTTACAAGCTAAAGGCAATGGAAGTGGCGAAAATCAGCAAGTGCTGTGCATTGTGTAACCGAGGAATGGACCAGCAGGAGCTCACGACATTTGTCAGAGATATCGAGCAGAACGTCGCCACATTCACCGCGGAAAAATTGACCATGGACGTGGAAACCACCACCAAGGATCTCCACGAAATGAAGGCGATCAATGTCGACGTGATCGAGTACCGCCGTGTGCAGGATGAGATGGAGCAAACAGAAATCGAGCTTGAATTGCTGAAAAAAGCGCTAAATGAGGCGAAAAAGCTCTATATGAATACCTCGAAGTTGGCGGATACAGCCAAGGACAAGTTGGATGCAGTCGAGGCGCTTGCTAAGCCCATGGCCGACGTGGCCCGCATGTCCGAGGAAGTCAAGGCGTTGGACAGACAAATCTCAGACATAAGTGACGAATTGGAGGAGTTGGGCGTATCGTCGGTGTCGATGAATGAGCTCCAGAAATCGCAGCAACAGAAAAACTTCGAGATCAAGAACTTGCGCCAAAGCGTGACCGACTTGGTGCAGGAGGGAAACGCACGACAGAAGGAAATGTCCCGACTCGAGTACCAATACAAGGAAAAAGAGCTTTTGATCAGCAAATTGCAGCTTTCTTTGAGTGAGGCGACCAGTCTCAAGCAACAAATCCGAGAATTGGAGACCCGCGAGCACGAGTTGAGGGCGCAGAGCAGCGACTTCGAAGAATCCATCACACAGTTGCGCTTGGTGCAGGAACAAGAACGGAAGAGCCTCGAGTTGGTTGAGACTGAGTGTTTTGAGATCGAAAAGTCGCTCCAGAAAGCGCTTGACACGTCGGATTCCGAATCACGCGATTTCTCTTCTGTTTTGGGTCAAGTCAGGCACTACGAGGAGGTGGAATCTGCGCTAGTGGCGCAAAATGAAACGGCGCTAGCGCAAACCAAGGAGAAAATGGATCTGTTGGTAGCGGCTAAGAAAATCAAGGAAGAGCAGGCACGAGAGCACCAAACTTTCATCAACGATGCGGCCAGCACGGAACGTAATATTCGTGACAATTTGGAGCTTCGGCATACAGAGCAGCAGTTGCATGATCAGCAGGAGGCGCTAGCGGAGATGGATATTGCCAATGCGGAACAGGAGAAGGAGCTCTACCAGGAGAAGTCCCGCGAGATACGAGCAGAAATCTCGGCTTTGAACGAACGACACTACGGGAAAGTGGGCGAGGTGAAGCAGATCCGTGACCAGATCCAGCTGCTACAGAAAGAGCTTGCGACGGATTTCAAGGACGTGGAAAAACACTACCATGACGAATGGATCAAGTTACAGACTAATCTCTTGGTATCGACCGACCTTCAGACGTACCTGCAGGCGCTCGACAACGCCATCATGAAGTACCACAGCATGAAAATGGACGAAATCAACCGGATTTTGCGCGAGTTGTGGACACAAACGTACCGCGGCACCGACATTGACGGGATCGAGATCAAATGCGACGTGACGAATCAGACGCGCGGACGCTCGTATAACTACCGCGTGGTGATGTACAAAAAGGCGTCTGAGCTCGATATGCGTGGACGATGCTCCGCCGGACAAAAAGTGCTCACGAGTATTTTGATCCGGCTAGCGCTCGCTGAGTGTTTTGGCCTGAATTGTGGCATGATTGCGCTAGACGAGCCCACCACGAATTTGGACGTGGAAAACGCCGAGTCGCTCGCGAACGCGCTCAGCAACATCATCGAGTTCCGCAAGAGCCAGAAAAACTTCCAGCTTATAGTGATCACGCACGACGAGAAGTTTTTGAATCACATAAATGGCGGCCGTTTTGTCGATAACTTCTACCGCATCGAGCGCGACGAGAACCAGCATTCGATCATCAAAAGCTTGCCTATCCACGTGATGCAAGGCGAGTAAGCGGCAAAAGATTCGCCACGGGCACGTCCCAGAACGGATTCTGCGGCCGCGTGGCCGGCCTGCGCGTGCACGAGTCCCGCTTCATCGCCGCCATGCGTTTGTCCTTCTCAAGCCACGTTTTCTCCAACCACTTTTCGATTTTCGCCTTCTTTTGCGGTACGCTCTTCAATGGCGTGACCCGCACGTCTATCGTGACGGTGATCTGTTCAGCCAGCGCAAACACATCGAGCAAGCTCGGCGGCTGGGGCCCGTGGAACAACACCGTCACGTTATACATATGCAGGAACTTGGTGTGGGCCCTACTTCCAAGCGTATTCACTGCGTTCAAGAGCCCCGGATACCGTGCGTACAAGGTGTGGTCGTGGAAGGGCAAATAGTATTTTTGTGCCTGGAGACGCTGCAGGTACGCAGCCGCCGGCGTCCAGATGTTTACCTCGGGGAAAAGCACTACCCATTGCGGGGCCTCAGCCACAACGACGTTCCGGAACACCGTTTGGCACAACAGGCGTGATAACTCCCAGTTTTCGTCGCAAAGTGCCACATTGAGCACAGTTCTGAGTGTCGGCACGCGCCACAAGGCGTACCACGTGAAAAAGTTCACCTCGGGCGCTAGGCCGGGGGTCGTTTGAGCCAAATGCACCATGAGAAAGTAGTCTACGAGCGACTGATGGTTACACACCACTACAGCCGATTCGGGCACGAGCGTGTCGCCCGTGACAGTGACCTTCACGTTGTTGAGCCGCACGAACAACGCCGTGGCACGCCAGAAGAAGCCGGTGCTCATTCGCTCAAGCTTGTGTGCCCCAACTGGTGTTAGATAGGACAAAGCAGAGAGGAAAACCGACACCACGTGGTACCAGAAAAGGATGCGAAGGAGAAGAAAACAAACAAGTATCGACCATGCGCGGTACGCGATGCGTCTCAATGTTGGCTCGGGCCGCGGGCGGAGCCCCAAATGCGATACTACCTCCATGTTTCTGGGTCTTTGGATGCGATCAAGATTCACTTCATGGGGTCGAAGTTTTGGGTGCAAAACACCCTGCTGTGGAACCTGCACATAAAGTGTTTATATACAGATTGCGCGCGCGTTTTCCATCTCATCGCTGCCATCTTTGGGCCTCCACGGTGATTCTTAGATAGTATATACCTTCCGGGAACAGACCCAAAACCACAAATTTCCGATAATTCTTCTTTCTTTATAAAGCAATATGTCCAGACTTATTGTAAAGGGCCTTCCGAAGTACCTCACAGAGGACCGGTTGAAAGACCATTTCGGCAAAGAGGGCGCGGTGTCCGATGTCAAGCTCATGAAAAAGCGCAATGGCGAATCCAGGCAATTTGCGTTCATCGGATACAAATCAGCCGCCGACGCAGAGCGGGCCGCTAAGTACTTCGACCGCACGTTTATTGATACCGCGAAAATCGAGGTCAGCTTGGCGAAAACGTTCTCTGATCCAACGGTCCCAAAGGCCATTCGTGAAAAGCGCAAATTGATGGAACAGAGATGGAGCGAACAGGAAGAGCGGCTTTTGCGCCAGAAGGAGGAGCAGGAGCAGTACAAGCGTCAGAAGCTCGAGCGGAAATCAAAGTTGGATGCGGAAATCGCCGCGAATCCGAAATTGCTGGAGTTTATTGAGACCTTGAAACCGTCTGCACAGGTCCAGTCATGGAAAAACGATTCCTTGGCTGACGGTAGCGGTGCTCCTTCAGCAAAGGCGCTCGAGGACGCTTTGGCGGCAAAAGATGGCGCCAAGCCAGAACCGGCCACGCTTGACGCAAAGTATGGTGTTGTGCAGGCCGAAGAGGCTGCGAGCGATGACGAATACGACGAATTCCAGGCAAAACAGAATTCCGAAGACGAGGAAATGATGCCCCTCGAGACGGGGCCGGCGGCTAATGATCCCGTGCAGGACGAAACAGAGGATCTAGCCAGGGACGAGGCCGTTTCTGATCTCGACTGGCTCAAACTGCGTCGGATCCGGATGAAAGAAAACGATGAGGGTGAAATGGCTGGCGTCACACTGAACGATACAAATTCAGAAAACAAGGGTGAGCAAACATCTTCTGCGGCCTCCGAGCGGGCTCATAGACAGGAAAGGGCCGAAAAAGCGGACGTTTCCGAGGAGGATGCTACCATCCAAAAGCTCCAGGAGACCGGAAGACTATTTATCCGGAACATTCTCTACGACTCCACCGAGGCCGAGTTCCGCGAGCTCTTCGCCATCTACGGGCCGATTTCGGAGGCTCACGTGGCCGTGGACACGCGGACGGGCAAGTCCAAGGGGTTTGTCTATATACAGTTTGAAAACCCCGAAGACGCTGTTCGTGCATACCGTGCCATGGACAAGCAAATCTTCCAAGGCCGTCTCTTGCATATTTTGGCGGCGGACGCGAAAAAGGACCATAAACTCGACGAATTTGCGTTGAAAAACCTTCCTTTGAAAAAACAGCGAGAACTCAGGAAAAAGGCGCTGGCTGCCAAGGCGCAATTCAACTGGAACTCTCTTTATATGAACAGCGACGCGGTGCTCGACTCTGTGGCGGCGAAAATGGGCATTTCCAAGGCGCAATTGATCGACCCGCAGAACTCCAGCCTGGCGGTGAAACAGGCGCTTGCTGAAGCACACGTGATCGGCGATGTACGCAAGTTTTTCGAGGATAGAGGCGTTGACTTGACGCTGTTTGACCACAAGGAGCGTGACGACCGCATCGTGCTCGTGAAAAACTTCCCCTTTGGGACATCCAGCGAAGAATTGGGCGAGCTTTTCGCCGAACACGGGCCCTTGAAACGCGTGGTGATGCCGCCCCTGGGCACGATCGCCATCGTCGAGTTCCGCGATGCGCCCAGCGGGCGTGCGGCGTTCACAAAATTGGCATATCGCATGTTCAAAAAAAGCATTTTGTACTTGGAAAAGGGCCCCAAGGATTTGTTCACGCGAGAACCTTCTGCATCCGAAAACGTGCAGATCGAAAAGGGCGATGACGCCGTGGATGCTAAGGTGAGTGCCGCGGACGTGATGGCCGAGGATGCTGCCGGTAGCGAGGACGAGGCGCTTGAATCCGGCCCCACCGTGTCGATATTTGTCAAGAACTTGAGTTTTGCCACCACCACGCCGCTGTTGACGGCGTTTTTCGAGAAATTGCCCGGTTTTGTTGTGGCGTTGGTCAAGACCAAGCCCGACCCGAAAACCCCGGGCCAACTGCTAAGCATGGGATTTGGGTTTGCTGAATTCAGAACAAAGGAAAACGCAGAGTCGGCAATCAGAAACTTGGACAATGCTGTGTTAGACGGCCACCGCGTACAGCTCAAGTTGTCACACCGCAAGCTGGGCTCTGCCTCGAATGCTGCACCGGCAAGCAAACTGGAGAAAACCAACAAGATCATCATCAAGAATCTCCCGTTCGAGGCGTCGAGAAAAGACGTGTTGGAGCTTTTTGGCGCGTACGGCCAGATCAAGTCCGTGCGTGTGCCGAAGAAATTCGACAAGTCCGCGCGTGGTTTTGCATTTGTCGAGTATACCTTGTTGAAGGAGGCCGAGAGTGCCATGGACTCGTTGAAAGGTGTTCATTTGCTCGGGCGTCGTTTGGTGATGCAATACGCAGAGAAGGCCTCGGAAAACGCCGAGGACGAGATCGAGAAAATGACCCAGAAGGTCAGCAAGCAGGCCGCATCACGAGAGGTGGCTGCCGTGCGCTTGGCGGGCCAAGGAAAGTTTCAACTAGAGGAGTCCGAGGACCCATTCAACGAGTTTTAGGGTATTGGAGACGCGCGAGAAGCATAAAGGTCATTTTTTGCATATATCTACAGATAAAATACGGTTTGAAATCGAGATTACTGACCAAATCTGATATTAGGACTAGATAAAGAATGATTGGATATCTCGGGGCATTTTCACCGACTTGGCTGTGGCTGACTAACACTATTGCATCGACTTCGTCAATTGTATGCATGTAGTCCTGCGTATCAAAAACGGAAAGCATACAGAACAGGGTGTATGCAGGTCACACATGCGGCCAGACGCAGTCGGGTCTAAACTAACTGAAATGAATCATCAAATAAGTTTTGACTCTTTAAAAACAGTTCAATTGAAGCTAGCTCAGAGCTCGATCTCGCCAATATCAGGTACTTTTGGCTGATTTGACCGAGTCGGCAAGTATACACTAGTTGTATTTCTGATGCTTCAAAGTTATGTACATCCAACCTTTCGAGACGACAAAGCGCTATTCAATTTGCAAAAGTTAATATTTACCAGAAATCTTGTGAGTGCAAATTCTGATTCCAAAAAGTAGCGGGTAGTCCTGAAATTGACTATGCCTGAGTTATCCTTTGAAACTAGAAAGTATGACATTGAGGATATTCATCCACGCAGAGAAATTTCAAAGACTGAATAAAAAGTTGAAAAAAGCAACCGCAAGAGAGGACCCAGCAATCTGGCTGGTCTGGATAGACATAAATGCGAATATTTTGAAGATCAAAAGTCGGAAAAATTGCCAATTGTAAGAAAAAATATCAGCTCGCTTGCGCAAACGCCCGGCTAGGCTCACTATCATGATCCCCAACAACTACCAACATTCACTCAACACTACATTGAGCGTGCGTGATGAAAGTGGCAAAAAAGAGGCCGATTTCACGTGTAATGAGAAAATCCCACAATCACAAACGTTATGATCCGGATTGGCCCATGTGCTCCTTGGTCGAGTGAAACGAGAGGTGTGCTCGAAGTGGGGCCGGAATACGAGGCCACCAAGCCGGGCTGGCCCCAGATCCATCAAATGGAGTACACTGGAACTTGAGAGAAACGAAGATGTTTGCAATTGAGAGCCTCATGAAAATTTACCGGTCGGCACTTGCGATAGACCTCAAAGTTTCAAAGAGATGCCTGTAAACAGGCAACAGGAGCGTGAAGCTGAGCTGAAGCAAGCCCAGCTAGTTAGATATGAGAGGATATCTTGGCGTGGCAATAATAGAGCTAACTGAATGCAACGGTAATTCAAAACACAATTCGTCGTTCAGCTTTTTGGAATAGAAGAACTTGTTGCTCAGCACATAGTGTCACCAGAAATAACGCGATAGAGATTGCTTGACATACCTGCTTCAAGGGCATTTATCTCTCGCGATGGTAGATTAGCTCGTGTATGGACTGTAGTGAGACTATACTTGAAACATTTGATTCGGAAAGACTATCATTAAGTAGTAATAGAAACAAAGTATTACTATCTGATGAGCGAACTGAACAGGGTGGGCATCAAAGCTGTACCGTATTCAGAGATATCACTTTCATCAGCACTTATATTATTTCACCGCAGATGATTGTTCATGGCCTTTTCTGTTTCTATTTTGCTATGGCCAAAAAAGTCGACGACTCAAGTCCAAATGGCGTTTTCAGGCAAGTCCGAAAAGTCGAGAACAAGCCACTCTTTCCGTTGAATAATGAGGATGTGTCAGAGAATCCATCTTTCCTGATTTTCGTTATCATTGCCTAACCTGAAAGCGATGACAGAATCAGTCCGACTTAGCGTCGCTTATACTCGGAAAACGAACTGCGGTTGATACATCCGGTCTAGTTCTTCATTTTGATGAAACAGAAAACAGTAGTTGTCAAAGTTGGATAAACACTGTTACCATAACACAAATTTTGACTTCAGTCAAGATCTTTCAGACAAGGCTCAATGAATCATGCTATCATAACCGACAGAGTCTTGTACCAAGGGCGTTTATTGCATCTGCGTAATGATTCAAGTCGATAGATAGTTTTGAGTAAAGATAGCCAGGGACGTAAAAGCAGTTTCTAGACTTCAGCCAAGGTACACCTTTGTGGCACTGATTCACGATTCTGGGCCCCTATACTTGAATAACACATTTTAAACCGCCACAAAATTGTGGTCCCCGAGATTCATGTCTACATTGCAATTCATAAGGCGTTGCTCATGGAGTATATACAGACGGTGTTACTATAGACAAGACCCGGGCGGACCGTGCCAGAACAGAGCAGGTCTGAGTCTGAATCAAACACAAAAATCAAACCACTGTCCCTTGTGGACATAAGAATACGTTGCTGGCACACCCGTCCGCGAGAAAAAGGGGCTTACTTGGCCAAGAATTTCGACATGTTAGCCAACAAGTCTCTGTAAGTGTTTTCCTCTTTATACTCGGAGAAAGCAAAAATGAAGTCAGCCAAGTCCTCATTGACTCCCTTGTCCTCCAAGTAGTTCTCGACGGCGAGCTGCAAGGACTCGTCCAAGTTCGAGAACTGCGGGCCCTGGTACTCGGTGCTAGACAAAAACGTGCCCTTCTCCTTCACCTGCTCCAAAAACTTGGCCGCATCGGGCTTGTAGTTGAAGTAATCGACAAACAACTCTTCCTCGGAGTTTTGCAACATCAAGTTGAAGAAGAGACCATCGTTTGACTCTGGCTTCGAGATGAACACTTTCACGTTGGCAAAAGTGCTCTCGAACTGGTCGAGCTCCTCGCCAAACTGCTCCTTGTCCTCCGCGCCTTCCTCGGCGGCAAACTCAGGCGCACCAAGCTCAACGTCCGAGACCTCGTCGATGTCGAAAAACACCCTGATCTCTTCGCCGGATGGCAAGGTTTTGTATAGCTCAACGTTCGACTCGTATTTGCCCTCAATCACCTTGAAGCCGCTGTCCGCCAAAAACTGCTCCTGCTCAGGTTCCAACTCGTTGTCGACAGCCAAGGCGACCTTGTGCTCCGACTTCACGATCTCCGAGAGCTGGCTGGTGGTGTTTTGGGCACGGACAAGCCCCGAGGAAAAAGCCCTGGAGATTGGCACGGCTCTTCTGGCCAATTGCGGCACGCTGGCTCTGCAGACGTTGGAAAGGGCGATGCGCGAGATGAATCTGGACATGTTTTGAATGGGTTCGGATAGCTGATCAGAATTGTTTCAATGGGATGGACCCCACAGATTTTTTCTTGCGACTTCTTTGTGGATCACGTGATATCGTTTCGAGAGGCTACGTTCGTCTGAGGCACTGCTGTGGCGCGCTCTCCTTGTTTGTATGTTTGTATTGTGGTCCTTATTGCCTATGGAAAAAGTCGATGTCCGGAAAGCGTCAGTGTTTTTCGATATGGTATCATTCTACGATTCTGTCTTTGTCTCATCGGCTGATGTGTGTCATCGTTTAGCCGCTTGAACGTAGTCTCAATTATGTCGTTTTCTTAGTCTTCCGTCAGACGCATGTGCAGGAGAAACTCCTGAACAAACCTAGAGGATCGTCTGTACTTGCGCTCCTGATATTTCTCGTAGATGGCTTTGTGTGTGGTCTCGGCGTTTGAACAGATCTCCATGAAGATTCTGGCCAACGGCTTCAACTGCTCCTCGGTATAGCCGGAGTAGAATACGTGAAGCTCGGTCCAGGGCCCCTTGTTGAGCATTTTTCGCAGGAGATAGTGTGCACCGGCTGCAAGCCACGATGGCTGCGAGGCGACAAAACGACGGTCCATGATGGTAATCTCCAAGAAATACTTCGCCAAGGTCCTTGTCTCGTAATCGTAGTCGTCTGCTTTGGAGGTGCGCCTGAGAAAAGACATCGGGCCGGGCCATCCCATGTCAAATTCCAACACATCAATCATGAACAGCTCTGCCTTGAGGAACTCTTCAATTGTATATGCATTATCGGCCATGTATGCCACTTCTTGGACCGTTGGACAGTTGATCTCTTCGTATTTGGCTGCGATGAACAAAGCGACAGCGCCAACCAATTGAAAGCGAGACAAAGAGACCTTCCGTTTACTCAAAAATCGGTCAATGTAGTTGATTGTCAAGTATAATGTTTCTGGGAGTAAGTTGAATCTCTGGTGCACCTGCACTACCCAGTCTACCAAGACAGAGCGCATCTCCCATTTCAAATCGTCTTGGGTATCCATGTAGTTTGGATCGGGTGCCAACTTCTGCTCGAGCTCGTGAAGGTAGTTGAAGATTTCAGGGGCATACTCCGCGACCATAGTCACGTCGTAAGTATCTTCATCTTCTTCAGCCATGTTTGTGTTCGCGTATTTCCGCATCA
>JAKTYQ010000328.1:0-11914 GCA_030674525.1 Metschnikowia chrysoperlae
GGAGGCACCGCCCTCCAGCCTCTCCTGAATAGACATTTGAAAAAGGCGTTGGAACAAAGTAAAATATTGAGACTACCTATACAGCGGCTAGGACAAGGAGGAAGACCTAAGGCTTGGGAAAGTCGGAGGACTTCATTACTCAGTGTTCTTACCAGACGTATGCAGGTTTTTTTGTCTATAGATATATAGATTCTTGACCGTTTTATCGCGGTTTCCTGTTAATACTATTTGCTTCTTTAAAAAATAAAAAAACGATGTTTCGCGAACAACGTATCTCCTAACGTAAAAGCCCATTTACTGTTCGATAAAACCTCCCGTAGCTTGAATGAAGATTCAGTCGACGAATATTGCAAGCACCAACGATTAAAGAATCTAGCTTCATATTGCCATATACTCCAAGCTGTTGCATGTTGAGGGGAGAAGTGGGAAGAGAAGCTTGGTTTGAATTTAGCCCGCTTTGGTCTTGACCGCTGCACTTGTATATTTTGATGAGAAGAATTGTTTTGTGAGCAAATCAATCCATAAAGCGCCCATCGAATACATTGTTATCGAATACCTTTTGGTCGGACCCCACATGTCAATCGTGCGTTAGTCATCGGCGTCATGAAATAAAGTCCCCTTGAGTACGATGGATTTGTTTCAATTATGCGTAAATCACACTTAAAATGTTTAGTTGAGTCGGGTAGAAATAAAAGCCTGGCTTTGCATGTTACGTTTCTTCTTATTACTTAGCCATTGTACATGCATATGCGAGTGCGGTCTCATTAGGGCAGCTCAACTACTGAAAACGTCTCATGCCAGAATTCAAGTTTAAGCCCGCAGGAGTATCGATGAAAATTCAATAAATGGTAAGTTATGATATGGAATCAAATGCTGGACCTTTGTCATTGAGTTTTCACGTGTTACTGATTTTTGTCGAGTACAAATGTCTTTCAAAAATATGCATCTGCCTTCTAACGCGCACCCAAATCTATGTTTTGCAGCCACTTTGCACACAACCAAATCAGCTACAAACCATAAAATGAAGTTAAACAAGACATTGATAGCTTGCGCTTTACTCTTCAAGATCTCTCATACCCTTTTTATTCCCTTGGAATCATTCAATCGAATGCGAACAAAAGTCATTAATGATGAGCTCGGTCCCATAGATGGAGTCCATTTTGAGCAAGATCTTGAAGTGGTGACACCAGAAGTGAAGCAGTTGCTCTTGATTTTCGAAAACATCACCAATCAGACAGAGAGCGAGCTTTCTTCCATGTTCCTCTCGCAAGATCACTCGCTTGCGCTTTTGTCCTTGAAATTCTGGGTATATTTGCTCAAAACCTTGTTTGTGAATAACAACCATCAGATTCTCGGCATGTTGCACGGGCTCGACACAGGAAACTTGCTCAACGGTCTCTTAGATGGCGACCAAAGTTTGGCTAAACATTTGGAAAGGTCTTTCAATAACTCTTCACAGGCAACTAACCAAAATGGTGGCCTTGCGCTGATACCAGTAACAGAGACGGTGAATATCGACGTTACAATTCAGCACTTGGGCGACGTAGACACTGAGGGAGAGAACAAGCTGTACGGGCCAGACATGAGCTATGAATCCCTTCAGAAGTGGATAGAAGACTATGGACTATCTGCATCTTCTTTACGCGACTACCTTGAAACTTATATCTTCAACGGCGACCGTCCGTGGACCGCTGAGATAGCATCTTATGACGCATCGAATACTTCGAATGATGAGAAGCGATTGAAGTTGGAACTGGAACTTGCATCTTTTGAGGACAAAGGTCATTCAGCGATAGCGTCAGGGTCTACACATGCAAATGATACGGATGATGCAGATGGAAATGATGATAGCGAGGAGACAGACACGATGGAGGAATTGCATGTTCAGTCCATTGGGCACGTTCCTTTCACTTTGGAGGATTCTGAGTCGGACGAGGACGAGGAAGAGGAGCTACAAAAAGCGGCCCAAGATTACATGTTCCACCAATTCATTAGCAAGCGGTCACTTTTGGATGATGCGTTAGACTATAGCACGATGGTCAATTCTTTCGCAAGACTCGACGAGAACGAACCTCATACAGACGATGCATCGGATGCTGACGAATTCGAGCAGGCCAACTTTGAGCTGAAACACCGCATATTTGACGACGATAAAATTGTTAAGCCCTTTTCAGTCTTGATGGATGAATCCCCCAGATCAAAGGACTATCGGCAGGTTGTCTATGACGCCGTCCCAGATGACTCCCGCCTCGCCAAAAGAGAAGAGGACTGCGTGCCGGTAACCTGGTATAACGTGTTTCACCACAGTGTGTTTGGAAAGCATAAATTCTGTCATGTGTAGCTGAATACAGATCGTTATACAAATAAAAATTCTGAATATTGAGGGAAAGCGAACTAAATATAGTCCTGGTTGGCATAATTTCTGTTGTAGGCCTGATTCTGGTCCGCAGTCGGCAGTCTATCGTGGTAACCATTATAGGTTCCATTCCCATGATTGGCTCTTTCACTGTAAGCTGTCTTGAAATTCTGATAAGCGAGGCTTGAGTTCCCTGTGATTGTTGACGCTGGTTGCTGCGGCTCGACAGAATCAACTAATGACTGCTTTGAAAGACTCTCTGAATCGTAAACGGGCCGATAGGCTGCTCCGTTACCGCGAGAATCCTCATCGGAAGAGTCTCCAAAGGCAGATTCCTTCGCGTGTTCGTGACCCTTCATGGCGCTCGCACCCAAAGCTGCTAGTTCTATATCGTCAGTGTCTGTAGCGGTCTTAACACCATTCTTGGCACCCATGCGGGGTAGAAACGAGACTCTGTCATCCTTCATGGGTTGGTAGCGAGAGTCTGGGTTCTTGTAAATCAACGCCAATACGCATGTGACAATCGTAAATATCAACAAAAACAACGCAAATATAGCATTCAACACGAAGAAGACCACGGCCATGACGGATGCGACGATCTCGGGCTGTCTGAAGACGTAAGAAAAAAATGCGAAAAACAAAGCATTAATTGTGTTGATCACAGAGATAGTGATGTTGAAAGCATTGGTTCTCTTATCCATAAAGGGCCTGATCCAGCACACGGCAACACAGTGCACAAGTTCGATAGCAAAAACGATGAGGGATTGCACCTTCCCGTGTTTCTGCAACACGGCAACAAAAAGAGTTTTCAAAAAAATGTAGAGCAACGAGAAGCCAACAAAGTAGTAGCAGTTTGCTCTGTACTGAACGTAAACAAATCCGAACTTGTTCAAAAACACATTGTTGCCATACAAGAGATAAGCTGGGTTCTTGTGTTCTCTGACAGATCTTCTGCCGAAACTGATGACACGAAAGGCAGCAAATCCAAGCAAAACAAACGCCACAAGAACAAAAAACGCAGCTACAACAACAAGCCCCGCAGAGTCACGCACGGTAAATTCCCAAAAACTGAAGACAAAAATCTGAGGCAAAGCCACAAGAAGCAATCTGTACAATGCGCCCTTGATGATGCTGGACCAATGTTGTCTGTACTCATTGAATTTGCCCTCATTCATCATCTTACTGCGGATACAGATCTCCACGAATGCTTTGAAGAATGTCATACTCACAATGAGGATGAAGGCAAAGAAAATCAAGAACATCATTGCTGTCATGAACAAATCGGTGATCTCAATGCGAGCCATATACGCAACACGCTGGATACCTCGCAAGATCAAAACCCGAGTGCCCAGAAGCGCCGTTCTCTCGTCGGTAGTATAAAGTGTGTTGTCGAGATTATCGCTCTGTATGGAACTGTCAGAGTCGACATTAATGGAGAGTCTCTTCTGAAGCCGCCCATCTTTCAATGGTGTAACCAACGCACTGCCCAAATATTCAAGGCCACGCTTCACTTTTTGGACGGAGACAGAAACCTGCGAGTTCGACAAGATAGCCGTTGGTTCACCGCCTGTTGCCTGAAGATACCAGTTGGCAATATTTTGCACGAAGCCAACTTTGATGACACCCAAGGACCACTGGAAATTTTGGGCCCAAGCAGCGGCAATCGGCGGTACTTTCGCCACAGCCAACATCGAGGTAATGGCCACCGACTGGAAGTACACGAAAAGTGACATCGAGTTCAGCGCAATGTGAGCGGCGGTACTAGAATGGCCAATGACAGACACAACACCGGAAGTGATGAGACCGAATCCGGAAATAGCTGCAATAGGCCATGCGGCGTACTTTGTTTGAACGGTTTTTCCGTTAGATACGGTCGCTTCGACACACGCCAAGGCGTTGTTTGTATTTGTCTGGTACACGAGAAGACGCACGCGCGCATCCAAGTCAGGAATAGTGTATGCGACGCCGGGAATCTGTTTCGTGATCAGGTCAGAGACTTTGTAGTCAAAGTTAATATCCAAGTGACCCAGCGTCAACGGACAGAGAGCCGAGTACTCTTTCAAAGAGCACAAGTCAATCGTCTGCTTGATTACATTTAGGCCATATGCGATCAAAGAAATATTGACACTGACATTGACGTTGTTGATGTTGGAAATAGCCTCGATATCGAAGCTCACAGTCTTGTTCTGAGGCCAGTACACGACATCTAAGTATGACGCCCAAAGTTGCGAGTTGTCCATACATGTTAACAACGATGAGGCTTTGAGAACCTTCTCGGCGGCTATGCATGGTAAAAGGAGTACCCAGAGGGCATAGAAGGGGAACAACATGTATTGATTGAAGGATGCTCAAGCGGATGATCAGCTGGTGAGATTCGTAATTGCGCTGTGTGCGATGGTCTAACGCCCTTTGATATGGGGAATGGCTGACAGTTGCGTTGGTAAATCAAGAGTTATAGTGATTGCTTCTGAACCGATAGCAATCTGGGGAGATTGCCTGCTGTATGAAGACGACAGGCGATGTCTCTTGATGCTCCAAAAAAGGGGGAAAGTCGTGGCTGTCAAGTGTGGGCAACCGCGGTATACTTATAGAAGTCTGAAGAATGCACGAGCTATCCGAGAAACCCAAGCAACAAAGTCAAAGTCCCGCTTGAAAAAAGAAAATCCCGGGTCTTGCTTATGCTATGATACTCAAGAAGACGAAGAAATAAACGACCAAGGGTGGATCTCAAGTCAAGCCAAGACCGCCAATCCTGGCGCGAATCACACTTCCCTGCATATAAGCACGCGCCAATACCAACCTCGGCTGTGAGGCAGAAAAAGCAATGCTATATGCCGGATATTGCAAGAAAAGCAACGCATTGCTGCTTACAAGATGAGCCATTACTTGCATAAATCGCACCAAGTTAGCGCAGGTATGTGGTGGGGCTGAGTGAGACGTTGATGGTTATTTTTATCTCAGCTCTCGAGTTACCACAGCACGAAAATACCGTTTGATGTGAATTTCTTTGTTTTCTTTTTTCTTTATTTTCTCACAACCAGTGTTGTTACATATTTGTGCGTGTCCAAACGAACATCATTGTCGAAGTATACAATTGTTCATCTTGCACTCGTACTTCCCTATTTTACTCTCGCCTTTTTACGTGACAACCGCGTTTGGCCTCGCACTGATCTTTAGTTGCTTGGCACTTTTTCAGGCAATCAACATCTTTTACATTAGGACCACTGTAGTTGTAGAATTTCTCGGTGTATTGTCTACTGTCTATTTGGATTCTTTTCAATCATTCCGCTCAATAAGGAATTCCATTGGTGAGTCTCTGGAATTCGTCATAACCAGTAGTATAGAAGCTCTCGTAAGATTTCCTGATCAAGCCCTTGAAATACTGGGCGGCTTCGTGCTCGCTCTTGTTTGGCGCAAACCTCTTCTTCAACTTTTTGATCGTGGTATCTTTGAAGCAAGGCAACCCACTCTCCAACATGGGTGTCACACATCTCACAATGGTCTCCATGTAAGGCCTGCAAGCGAGGAACCCTTTGATGCACAAATCCTCGAACCAGTGGTAAGCCTGTGTGTGATCAGATCCACCCAAAACCATGACCATTTCTTTCGTCAACTTGAAAGGAGCGACCTCAAACTTCACACCTCCAGGAACAATGTCAAAACAGAAGCCAAAGTCAATATGCAAAATGTGCCCGCGATCATCGTACATGATGTTTCCATTGTGTCGGTCCTTGAATTGCAAAAGATAAGACACTATCGAGTAGGCTGCCAAAGAGCGAACCAAATTGTTTCGAGCTTGTTGGAACTCAATGGAAGTCTCGGGACCAAACTTCGTGGTGTAGTACTCATACAAACCGTTCACAGCTTCCCGCCCAAGCATGTCTCTGCTTGTGGAATTAGGTAGAACATCAATCACTCCACACCCAGGAGCAGTCGCCGTCACCCTGTATGGAAATAAGTAAAGATCGAGCCCGGCGTTCAACCAAATTGTTCTGAAAACCGAGATCAATTGCAACGCCAACACGTCTTGGCGACAGTCATCACCCACTTTGAAAATCGCGCTCTGCCACTTCTCAATCTCGACTTTTCGAATCTTACCGTAGTCATCCAATTCTTCCACTTCTTTCTTAATCTTGAACGTTGCCATGAACGGTGCTTTTGCGTGCGATTGCAATGGCTTGCCGGACTTTCTGTTGATGTCTACCAAGACGCCGTCCGGGTTACTGGGCAAATAAACTCCGGGTTGGACAACAATCTTGCTCATTTCCTCATCAATTTTTATTTTCTTTTCGGCTTTGGGTTTTTTGATGTATGGTTTTAACTTGCCCGATATAGAAGTTACCTCCTCAAAAAACTCAAACTCTTTTTTGTAAAAGGCCAAGTCCTCTTCACTAAAGTTTTCCAACATTGATTTTTTAATCCCATCTAGCGATGGCTTCAAGCTATCCGGGACTGTGGCCTCTTCATCCTTGTAGCTGTTCGCCATCATATTCCAAACAATTTGGTGAGCAAACAAGCGTGAAACTCGAGCTGTCTCTAGAATGAACCTCTTGACGTAACCCTTGCGGTCAAATCTTAGGGACTGAACAATTTGCGGGACATAAAAGAACGTCAAGTTTACATCATGATGCTCTAACGATCTCATAGTGTACTGCAAGACGTACGAATTTTCACCAAAAGGAGGTAAAAATAAGGTGATGGCATCAATTGGAGACAATGGCTCCCAGAATAATAGATGATAGGATGGCATTTCCGTTTCAGCATTCACGCCGATAAAGTATTGCACGGCATCAGGATAAGGGATCGCAGGAACAGGATTTCCCGCTATCAGCTTTTGAAGCGACTGATCGAGATTTTTGATTTTGTACCTATTGGCCAAGTTCATAGCCAACTGTGGATTGATCGAGTAAGCCAGCTTAATGTGATCGCTTGTCACATGCGACTTGACGTATGTGCCTCTGGTGTCCATGGGACGAGATGGGTTGAGCCAGACATCAATTTTAGATATTTCATCATCCATGAAAAGCATTAAAATTGACTTCTTCTGTTCCAAAGTTTTGATCTTGTGCGTGTTGATTTGACCAAGTGACTTGGCTACTTCTTTCATTAAAGTAAAGTCGGCCTTAATCTTGAGGAGATTGGAGCCAAAAGGATAAGTGGATTTGAGTCTGAACCATGACAACGCGCCATCGATGATAGTCTCAGTCAATCTCTGACAGCTTCTAGAGCCGAGTCTCGTGTGGTAATTGAGAATGTCAAAGGCAAATTTGATCAACTCAAATCTCACGAAGCGGGAATATGGATGCAAACTTCCGTTCACTAGGTTTTGCAACCCAAGACGAGCAAATCTGGTGAAAATCTTCAAGAGATGGTCGCTCTGGTTCATCGTGGCCTCAAAGTTCGAGGACAACAACTTGACAATTTCTGAGTGAGGATGAAAGGACTTACTGACACTTGCAGCGACCTTGGAGACATGCACGAAGTCACTGGGCGTGTATTCCATTTTGCTGAATTCTGGCGAATTGAGATCAAAGCTCTTTGAAAAGATTCCCTGTTTCAATGTGATAGAGTGCTCCCAATTTTTTGTAATTTCTGCCAAGACCAAAACGGATAGATTGGGCCTTTCTTTCATAACTGCACCCCAAATAGCCGTTGCTGCTCTCATAGAGCTGGACTCAAAAGCCACAAAAGGGATTTCTACCAAATGACGCACAAGCTCGGCCAAGTTAGAGTTCTGCACCAAAATAAATCCAGCTACTTGACTCAACAATTCGCTGATTTCTTTCAACGAGACATGGCGATCTGGATTAGATATGAATACCCTGAACGAAGTCAAGCGCTCACGAAGTTCTTGGAAGGCCTTTTCACTCTTTTCTGGAGAGGAAAACGATACTTTATCGATAATGTCAGACACAGAGTTTGACTTCCATGAAAGCTGCGAAATGACGGGTGGGAGAAGATTGAAGGATGAGCCTTTGACCACTGGCGGAAGGTGCACTAACTCACGGTCAGTGGCCGCTATGGTTCCCGCCATCTCCAAGGCAAAGGAAACACCAAAGCGGATGTTCGTGTTAGACAGATACATCTCCGCCTCAGAGACGTATGACTGGATCAAGCTCTTTGTGTCGTAGTTGCACCGCAACAAGAGGAACTTCATCCATGACCGAGCCTTTTCGAGAAGCCTCGTGAACGTCTCATTTCTCCAGCCATACGAGTCAGGTAATTTAAGCTGGATACCAGTTTTTTCTGCGACGAAAAGAAACTTCGGACTATACTGATTGACCTCAGAGTCAACAACACTGTCATATAATAGCGTCAAGAGATCAAAGAGGGCGAACAAGCTTTTGTGATGACACAAGGACGAGGGAACTTTGTTCACGAGTAAGTCAGAACACTGAAAGGCTGCGTCTTGCAAGTCACTGAGTCCATGACAACAAAGAATCAAAATGGAAGTCAACTGCTCGGCGATATTTGTGGCAGAAAACTGCTTGTCGGCCCCTCGATCAATAAGATTGATATAGTTCCTGTTGACACGGAGCGCAATTGGCCCAAGATATTTCTCTATGCCACTGGTCTGCATAGAAGGGTCGGAATAGTATTTCAAAATGGTGTGACAGTCACCTGATTTTACTCTCAATGACTCAACAAAGAGAGTAGCGGCCAAAAACATCAATTTTGAGTAGGACATAGTACGGGGAATTTCGAGAACGTCCCCTACAATGTGCTTGTGGTCCTTCACATTGTGATTCGACGAGCCTCTTCTGAGGACGGTATTCAACTCCAAGGACGTTTCTGTTCTGTTCCAGGACAATTCAGAAGCTAATGGTGGGGTGTTGTAGGCAATTCTCTGCAATTCGTAGGCGTAGGTTTTTGCATGCACGGAGTTTACGGAATATCCGTGTACGACCAAGTTGAACCAGATATTTCTGAACAAGTAGAGGATGTTGTTGTCGCTCACATATAATGGCTTTTCACCTGAGATTACATCGGGCAAAAGATGCGCCAAAGGTTTCAAATGAAGCGAGATGTGCGCACCGATGGCACTGATCTCGCTATGGGAGCGATGCTGATCCAACTCCTGCACGTCACCATGGCTGACGATCGCTAGCAACGTTTCGGCCAAACAGACCTTGTACAACGGGTGCGCAGGCGCTAAAATACGGGCAAGACTAGTGCGCGAGTCGGTCACTTTCGTCAAGAGATCATCATTATGACTGTTAAACGCTTCCATAGCCAAATTCTGTAGCATGTTCACCAACACAACAAATTCACGTTCGGGCAAATGAGGCGCACATGCAACCAAACCTTGGAGAACCAAAGGCGCGATCGGAGAGTTTAACTTCACCATTTTTTGAGTCAAGATCGACACCGCCAATGTGCTCACGCTCTCGTCTGAGCAGGCGCCCACGACCTCGCTGATTGCGGTAACCGCGTTTGTACACACTTTGGCATGTTCCTGTTCGCTGAAGTTGTGGAAACTTATTCCCGTGAAACTGGATTTGTTCAGCAAGGTATGCGTGAGACGATTTTGAGTATGGTCCAGTGAGAGTGACGAGCCTCTGTTCCGCAAGCCGGTGTTACGGCGCAGGCGTGCCTGAATCTGCAAAGAGTCGCTGCCAACAAATAACAAATTCGTTAGAGCGTAAATTGTTGTTACGACCGTATCTTGAGACATGATTCTGCTGGCAATGCCAACACTTTTCGAGACAAAAAGACATTCTGTCAATGACAACATCGGGTTTGCTACAAGAGTAGTAAATGCCCGAGTGAGCGCAGAGCTCACAGACACGTCCTTGAATATGAGAAGCGACCCCAACTGGATGATGGCTGTACCAAGGTGAGGGTCCAACATGACTTTATGGATTCCAATGGTCAGATGAAAGATTTTTCTAGCAACGTCAATATCGACAACATCCATGAGCGTACCACACGCAATGACCAGCACAAGCTTGCTTTTTGTTTCGTAGCCATGCTTCAATCTTTGGATGGAAGAGTACACAAGAAAACTTTCACCGCGATCCAATAACTCCATCTTTCGCAACGCGTTTTCAGACAATTCAGCAATGAAAGAATACTCGAAACTGGAAAGGCCCAACGTAGATTCTTCGAGCTCGAGACTCTGTGTTTCGCTTGCAAGGCTGCCGAGCGCAGAAGGTCCGTACCCGTTGGCGGTATGGCCAATATCATTCTCCGATATATGCCCGTTTCTGCTCGCAAACTGTTTGTCCTGAGACTTCGTTCCCAACAAGATTTCCATCAACAGAGCGTCTGTATTACCCAGGGTGATTTGACACACGATACCGGCCATGAGATCGCTGAGCGCCTGAAGCAACAACACCGGGGAGAAATCCACCACAAGCTCGTGATTCAAATAAGCTCGCGTCACCGGATACGATGCAAGATAGGCAGAGTAGTACTCCGCGCTCGTAAGGAAATCAACACTATCGATAGACGAGTCCAAGAGTTGGAAGAGCTTGACAGAACTTTCATTGGCAGTGAAGATTGACGGAGCTTTCGTCAAGGCCTTCATAAACCCCAAGAGAGCCAAATAGCTGGAAAGCTCTAAATTGCAAGTACCAAAGAGGCTTTCAACAAACGCCATGAACGTGTCTAATACTTCTGCAACCAAAAAACCACGAGACACCAGCGTCAAGTCGACCAAAGCAGCGGTAATTTTCTCCGCCAAGGAAAGCCACGGCGGCAACTCACCCAAAAATGTAAACACAGGCTCTGAGAATTGTTGCTGGGGCAATTTCAAGAGATATTGTCGGAACTTCTGGGTCAAAAGCTGTGCCTTCGACGCCGACACCGTGCCTTGGCGCGTACCTTCGCACAATGCAACCAAAATCTCGTACTCATTCAATGAAATCGCCACATTCGACAACCCGGCGCTGCTTTTGCCAATTTGTGACAAGAGTGATTGCTTACCAGAGATATCAGATCCCTCATTGGTGCTCGAGATAGATAACTGGGCCAATTTCTGGTACGCGTGGCTGCGTATAGTACCCCTGCTCACGCCGAAGAATTCCATCACCAAATACAGGGTATCTTGGTTTGTTTGCCGTTATGCCCAAAAGCCTATATATTTGCGAGACTTAGGGGCGAATTGCAGACTATGGTTTGTAGGAATGGACTCTTGATAGTTCAGCGTGCAGTATAAACCGAGGCTGCGTTTGGGCATGGAGGACGGCGGTCTTCATGCAGGATGCGGCTCACTACTTTAGGAAATCGTTTTTTTTTCCACGTGAAATAGACATAAAAGGGACTACTCGTGGATATTGACTTTCCATCTCGACTTATTCTTTTGTTCTCCATTTTATCTTTTTCGGGGTCTTCAGATATCGTCAATACTTTTGTATTACTCTAAGCCTCTCCTCGCTTCTCGTTCTTGCAAGCATGGTTCAGCCTTCACGTGCGAGTTTGCTGAATTTACATTCTGGATACATTATTATTTGCGAGCCCAAAAGGCCAAATCTGGAAACGTATTTGTTTTCATTGCGAAACAAAATCCACAAGAAACGTGTTCATTTCTTCTGCCACCGTTTCTGTCACCACTTT
>JAKTYQ010000329.1:0-11749 GCA_030674525.1 Metschnikowia chrysoperlae
ACGAGAAATAGCCGCAAAGCAAGTTGAAGATTATGAATTGAGCCATAGCAAGAGCGTGCCCAAACTCTCCTCCGAAGTAGATCAGATCGTGGCACAGTTTGACAACTTGGACACCGAGATTTCGAGCATCACAGAAAAAATCGACCCCTTGAACCAGGCATTGAACAAGATCACTAATTCACGTGACCGGCTGATAGAAACGATCTTTCTTATCAGGAGTTACCATGGATTCTACACCAAGGAGAAGTACGAGCCGTTGGAGAAATTGCGCACGGCCAAGGATTCTCAGCTGAAGATGAAGTGTGCCAAGACTGTAAACAACCTTCTCGTGTTGGCGAAGAAGATTGACTCGCTGATTGGAAACACTCCCAAAGTGAGCAAATGCGTGACCACGATCGAGAAATACGGCGAGACCATGGAACAGGCGCTCGTGGAGCGGTTTGAAATTGCTTTCGAGGATAACGATTTTGAAGAAATGAGTGAAATTGCAAAGGTTTTGTTCGACTTTAATGGAGGCAGTAGCGTTGTGTCAGCGTTCATGAACAAGAGTGATCTTTTCCTAGAAGACGCGTCTGGTGAGGACGAGGGCGTGTTTTCAATTATCGATGACGAAAAAATTTGGGCACAGCTTGCAGACCCCAACGAGCTGCCGCATAATGTCTTCGAAGACGAGGCTACAGACCATCTTTTGAACAAACTTAAAGTTTCCGTGAAGGGCCAATCTCGGATCGTGCAGCAAGTATTTGAGCATCCAGTTCCGGTATTGAAAACAATGGTGCAGCGCGTGTATGCGCAAATGCTACAAAACAGGGTCTCGACGCTTTTGCTGTTTGCACAGCAGCTGGGTACATTAGCACACGTTCGCATTTTGCATGCTTTGTATGTGTTGGTGGGGGACTTCACGAAAGACATGAAGGAGTTTTTCGTGACTAATGATTTCGACGACAACAACGAGATCGGGTCGAATCTCGACCAGTGCTACCACGATCTATTCATCGAGTACACCACGGATAACTTCTTCTTCAAGATTGAAAAGGAGATGCTAGAATCCACAATTTTTGACATTGCGCAGGAATTCGTGCAGAACAACGAGAAAGCTCTACAAAAGAAGCAATTGGAACTCAAGCTACTTGATCATGAAAATGAAACATCTGTTCTCAATAAGGCTGCGGTAGGTACACAGCAACCGCAAGCGGGGAAGCATAAGTTCTTTAGCGACAAAAGAAGACTAAACAAGTTCAAAGAGTATGTGAAGGTTCGTTTACCTGAGGGACTCTCGAGCAATCGTGATTCAGGCCTGGTACCACAAATGAAGGATGTCATCAAGATCACAGATGCAAGAATTGTGCTAAAGATGGCCATCGAGTCTGTCGCACGAATATTGGAGTTAGCGCCTGCAAAATCGCCCGAGCTTTCACTCGAAATTTTGGAGATGTTGGTCTTGGATTTCGGCGGGCTTTATGTGGGAGGAGGCCTCGAGGTTGCTTATGACTGGGCTAGACAGGAACTCATGGGCGTCGCGCAGACACAGGACCCAAACTTCGACTACTTGAAGATTTTCAACCTCACGAGCGAGGTCTTGTTGCTATTATCGTCTTGCATCAAGAGGATTATTCTACCCTGCACGGTCAACAACCCGGCCGTAAGAAGCCGAATGATAAGTCTCACGAATGGTTTTGTGCAAAGATGCGAAACGTCTCTCAACTTGATCCTTGAGTGCCTTGTGGAGTTCGTCACGCTCAGGTTGAATCATTCCTTGCAGAAGCAGAAGAAGAAAGACTTTATTTGCGATAAGATTGACGCTGTGCAAGACTACACCGAAGTTTGTGAAGAGTTGTCTGATTTTATCGTGCACTTGCACGCGCTCATGAAAAAAGATTTGAATGATGCTAATTT
Source organism: Metschnikowia chrysoperlae (assembly GCA_030674525.1). NCBI lineage: Eukaryota > Fungi > Ascomycota > Pichiomycetes > Serinales > Metschnikowiaceae > Metschnikowia > Metschnikowia chrysoperlae. Next base: position 1,897 of record JAKTYQ010000329.1, read on the forward strand.
AACCAATGTGTTGATCAAAATTGGCATGATTCTATTGAATTTGTTGCTCGATCATTTCAAAAGGTTTGGTGTCAATTCCACTGGTGGCATTGTGCTTACTCAAGATGTGATTAGGTATCAATCTGTCATCGAGTCGTGGGAAATACCTGAACTCAGCGAAAGATTTCAGATCTTGCGTGAGATCAGCAATTTGTTCACTGTGCAACCAAACCTAATCAACTCATTGATCACAGAGGGCCATTTGGCGACCTTGAAGGTATCTACAGTTCGGCAGTACATTTCGAAGAGAACTGACTTCAGCCCGTCTTACATGGAAATTATTTTCGGACGCAAGTAATTTGCACTAATATATACAGCAAGCCTTGTCTGACTCACATTTTGTTGTACAAAGAAATCAAAACGACGAATAACGAAAAGATCGTACCAAAATGAATTAGGAGTGTCTTTCTTTTTTCAAGAGGACTGAGGTTTGTCACGAAAACAACTGATCCTCTAGCAAGACAGTTAACATTCTCGGGAAACTTAATCAACGCGTATAAAATGGCGAAGTTGGCGACAAGACTGGCTGCGTAAATCTTCACGCTGAAGTATGGGCTGGGCAAATAGCACATTGTGGTCTTGTACGTCTCGCTGAAAGTGTGATCGGTATCTTGCGGGTTGTTCAACGAAAGAAGTTGGATTGCTGGAGACTTGATTCCGTTTGTCATGGAGTTTGTTTTGCACGAAATCTCCCTTGCCAAGAGCTTCGTGTTGTCAGCATAGTCAACATGCGTCATATCACAATAGTCATGGTCGTCTCCGCTGAACACCAATGAAGGCCCGAGATTTTTGAGAATATCTTCGCTGATCGGATAGTCAATGACAGTCTGGTATTCCACACCTCTCATGAGTGGGAACGGTTTCTTCGACTCTCTTCCAGGCCCACACTTTTCCACCTGCGGGTCTCTATATAACGGCACATGGGTGAGCACAATGCGAGGCAAATTAGGGTCGAGCAGCTTTTTGCAGCTTTCTAAAAACGCCCTTGCCGCGGAATGTACCTCCGGATCCTCATGCGAGAGCGAGATTGTGTCCAATTGCACAAATGTGTGGTTACCCAATGTATACACTGCGTTGGGCTCACCAAAATGAGACGCGAACCGTTCACACCTCTCTGGGCTCACGGTCTGGAAGCCAATATCGTGATTTCCGGGCAAGCCTCTGATGGACTGTCTCTTTTTATTTTCGGGGAAAATACGGCAAAATCTGTGGTATTCCTCTAGCCAGGGAGCGTAGTCCCAATCTCGGCCTCCATCAAACAAGTCACCAATGAAGATTGTGGTGTCCGGATCGAGCAGCGACTGCAAATACTTGTAGTTGATGTAATGATAGTTGTCACTCATTCTGCGAATCAAGTAATTGAGTACCCTCGGAAGCTTCGGGTACGTGTGGTCATCCACCAACTGGGGATCTGCAATGAAGGCCACTCTATGAGGAGTTACCATAGCCCTATCTCCATCCCAGTTTTCCCAATTTTTCCATTGACATTTTTCCATAGCACTCTTGACGCGCCATCGTTCGATCGTATGGACTAGAATGAGCCAGTAAGCTGCAAAGATCAAAAATAAGCGTATGTTGAACGTTTTAAAGATTGTCAATGTGCCAGATTTTGTATGGAGACTGCGCCCACTGCCTATATCATTGACATACAGCCCGTCAGCCTTTTCCAAGGCATGGTCTGTTAAAGCCGAGCTAGTCTCGTCCTGTAGTTGAAAACCGTTCCCAGACTTACGCTCTCGAATATCCATTGTTTATCGTATGTGAGGAAATATGAGCTTTAGAGTAGCCGGATCAAGTGCGTGGGGCAGATGTGCGCGTTTCGGGGCCGGCCCATTAATTTGGTCCGAGCGTGGATACCGTTCAAGACGGAGATATTTGTGTTTGGAGGAAAAGAAAACAACGTGATGGCAACATATTGTTTTTCGAGATGTTACAAAAATGAGTTCACATCCAACCCTTCACAAGTGACCATTTCATTTGGCCATTGAATGCATATTCATTGCCAGTTGTCTGGAAAAGTTCGGGGCCGAGGCGCTCGCGTCTCGCGCGACTCGTCCGGCCCCATTATTCGGCCGAGTCCTAGTCGTGATTTGGTTTGGAAGTAGGGAAAGTATAGTCCATATAGCGCTTCAGAAACCTTGGATGTCTCTCAGTCCACAAAAAAGGCGGAAGCTCCGACTGAGCGACTCGGAGGCGAAGAACGCCGCGTTGCTCTACGATTTCGACCATGTGAATAAACTCATACATGACGATGCCTCCATCCGCCTCGACTTCGTCAGCAAGGTTTCTCACTCCAGTCCATATGAGCATTTTGGCGAGGCAAGCAAAGTACCTTCTCAGACCATGAACCTGGACTTGTCTGTGAGACGTGCAGAAGAGGAGTTGCCGCGGCGGCGGAGGCGGATAATTGCAGACCCATTGAATGACGAAGTGTATGAGACATTCCATAGAAGAATGAAGAAAGAAGAGCGATCGCGTGCTTTGACAGATAGAGGGAGGATGTATTTTGAGATGGACAATCTCAAATCCCAGCTCGAACTTCTCCAGCAGCATGATTGGAGCAAGCACTTGCCTACTCTTACTAAGATCAACGACCGCGGTGACGTGGATGAGCTCCTCGAAAAGAGACAAGCGACCATGCATGAGATCGAAAGAACGCTTGCTAAATTTGCAAATTGGGAAGCCAGAAGCTCGGTGTTATCCGCTGAAATGAAGGTGTTGGAAAATCAGGCTTTAGCACGTAAGCGAGTCGACGATCATGATGCCGACGATGTGGACGAAACCATCCTAGACGTTCCACTTCAAATGTTGGCTAGGGAACGGCGACAACAACGTATTGCCCGAGACGGAATGCCCATCAGGATTCTTCTTAGAAACGGGCATCAAGTACGTTACAATCCATACCTGAGCCCCACAGTAGTTGTCGAGCGTGAGAAACCGTGATAACCGCAAAGTGAAACGTAGCGTTGCCCCTACAGCCGTTTTCCAGAACACGGGTCGCTATAGTTCTTGCTATGGATTTGGCATTTTGCACTCTTGCTAAACACTGTATGCGCGGGTTGACTGGATAAATTTAGTGAACAAAGGCCCAAATGAACCAGGGTTTGACAACTTTGTTTCCAAACCTAGGTCACTGAGAGGGAAGTCGATGAAGTTCACTATTTTAGGCGATTGCCTCAACTCCAAATCAGGTTTGCTGGGCCTGAACCCGTCCATCATTATTGGTTTTATGCAATATGACGCTGCTAGGTTGTGCTTCAAGTAGATCAATGCGAGCGCAGTTTGCAGAAACACAAAGAGGAGTTGCAAATTGGGTACAGACATTCCTTTTCCGTCTTTCGAGCCGATTGTTGCTGTGATCCTCTCTGCAATGTCAATGGCTTCGCCGGTGATGAACCTGTTCAAATGAAAAAGAACTAGGAAGACTTCCTCCATGGACGTAAAATTCAAAACCAGTATATTCAACGCAGTGAAAACGACAGCGTCACGTTGCGCCACCGCTTCTGCGAGGTTGTCGATAGCCATTCGGACATTAAAAAGTTTGACAATAGAGTTTATGAACTTCTTTTTTGCCAGGTAGGCGGTGCTAACAATGCGGTACACCGAGCGCAAGAAATGAGAATTGCTTAGATGCATACCTGGCTCAACCCGTTTGGAGTATTCGCATGCCATCTTGATTGCTTCAACATAATTCCTGTCAGCGAGAGACTCATGCTTCTCAAAAATATCGGAGTGCAACTCACAAGCGATTCGTTTGATCAGTTTGTTTGGCGATGCTTCAAGTGCAATAATCGTGGAGATACACACTTTTGGGTTGGCAAAACCTAGCTTGGTGACTAATTGAAGAAAGGCCACCGCTGCTTCACCAATTTCGAACGACTCTTGAAGGCAAAGCTTGAGGACTATCGCAATGTATCTTTGTATAATACTTGAGCATACACCATCAACAATATTATCACTGTTAGCACCAAAACCGCCATTCGAGGTTTCCTTGGAAGAGATAAGTATGTTCCTGTTTTTCTTCCCCATCTTGTCATCCTCTGCTTTTAGGAAAACCGTAAGACCACGAATAATCTCAATCTTGGGTTTTTGCGGAGAAGATTCTAGTTCCCGGTCCAATATCCCCAAAATGGATTCAGAAAGAAAGAGTTTCAGGTGGTTTATAGCAATTCTCAACAAGTTTCTGATTGCAGTCAACCGTATAGAGAGATCGACATCCTGTTGACAAAAGCATAAAGTGTATCTGGTAACGAGACTCACAATACTCTCAGAATCTCTCAAACCGATACTTGCCTTTTGAAATGACGTCTTCGATCGCTCGAAGTCACAGTAGCTACCAAAGCAGCCAAGTAGATTCAAAACCTTGCGTATCTTTGAAGCATCCATTTTGGAAGAAAGCTCATCCGCCTGGTTGATGTAGGGCCACAAAAGCTTCATTGAGGAGATCGCGGCTTTGGTTAAAGTCGCCGAATTCGTGAGCTTTGAGAAAACTTCTATTATCTGTACTGCCTCAGGTAGTTCATTGGTCAGAAATTTTGTGAGCCGTTTGAGAAGTATCGCATTTGTCCTCGAAACGTAGTCGGAACGCAATGCTTTCATGTTTGGGAGTACCAACTTTAGAATCTTCAAGGCACTTAAACACATCAACTCATGGTTGAAAATCTCTTCCACCAAGTATGGCTGAAGAGATATGAGTTGATCCTGGGTGACCAAAAGTGGATCACATTCCGCTAGAGCGGCAATCAAAGCAAAAGCTCTCTCCATGCTTTCCAACTCGGATGAGTCCAGTGCATCAGCAATCTTGTCGAAGGTTGCATCAAGGATTGCTTTCAATCTGGCACATCGATCTTTTCGAGGTGTTTCGTTTTGGAGCTCGCCGCGAAGAAATGTCATTAGTTGGTTGCATGTGTCCTGCCCGGAGTTCACCAACACAATCATCATCTCGCTTATTTCTGCGACTTTGTGGCTGTCGAATATAATTGTGACCAAAGCTGTTCTAGCAGCATCCACGAGAGAAGGTTCCTCATCCTCTAAACGCTTGAGAATTCGAGAAGCCGCGAAGCTTACAACTTCCAAATTATCGGTATGATCAAACAACCTAGTCATTATTTTCATTACCCTCTTTCTGACAGAAATCCCGTCTTCATTGATTCGGTTTCCAATCAATACGTGATATTTGATTATATGTTCCTTACTTGAAAACATGAACTGCCCCAAAAGATCGATGACTGCATCCTTAGAAAGGGCCGACCCTTGAGACAAAACCTTTGATATCGAGGTATTGATCCTTGGCTGGAGCAACATTTTGGGGCTTTTCGTAATAAGTGGCGAAAGCATTCGAATAGCCTTTGACGCAAGTTTGACTTTGGTTGATTCCAAGCAAACGGTGAGGAGAGACAAGAAGTCATCATATAGCACATTCAAACTTGTTTCAAGAATAAGTTGTCTGTACCTTTTGACTGCTGTCATATCATTGTATGCACTTGGCGCACGCAGTGCTCCATCTTGCAAACAACCAAGAAATTGATCCAAAACCCCAGTAACATGGAGTGAGTATGGTGATAACTGCGTAAGCTCATTAGTGATCACTGGAAAAAGTTGAGCTTGGTCTTTGGACTTCATTGACTTGTCATATAGGGTTTTAAAGAAAACAATTGTCTTCAAAAGCTGGAATCGATATGCTGCACATTTATCAAGTGACTTTGATGATATCAACCTGAGGTGCGAGAGGACATGCAGGTGCAATTCACAAAAGTAATCAGTTTCTTCGCTGGTATGTTCTTCCCGCGTGGAAAACGGTTCTTGCGTCTTCATCTTTAGTTCGAGGCTCTCCAACCCAAATCTGGAGATAATTTCGAGAACAAAGGGCTCCTCGTTGGGTGGTATGCTCTGTGACTTCATTTTCGAGATGAGGCTCCGAACGACTATGGAAACCATTGTTTCAGCCGCCGGCCATTCAGGAATCGACATCATGGCATACAAGTCGTCCATGAGCCCCATGAAAATGGTTTTGTAAACAGCATCGGCAGCCGTCATCCGACCGAGAAAAAACTCAACAATTTGAAGGGCAACGCTTCCGGCTGCTTCAAAAGTTGTGAAAGCCTCGCCCAATATGAGCCCTCGTTTAACATTTGCTGCACTATGAGGGTTGGCGCTCTTGGGCAAGGAGAGCAATGATTTTACCTCCCCTTTGAGTTCGTCAGCATCATGATTGTGAACAAGCCGGAGAAGAAATATAGTAAAGAATGAAACATTTGACCCGCGCGAAAGCTTGACTTGTCGTGGTAACCCCTTTGAAACAGCGAGCTTGTCGATGTTGGCTAGCATTTCATTCACAATGAATAGCCTTTGGGTGTCGTATTTCTTGAAGACCTGGCTCAAGATTTCTGCCGCCGAACTTCTAATGGTCTCGAAATCGCTCACTTCACCTTCGCTGAACACAGTTTTGATACAGGTATACTCCACTCGGGTCAATGTTTGATCGTCAGCAGCGCTCGAGAGAATCTGAGTGGAGAGCATATTTAGACATTCGACGACATCACTCACGAGCGAGCTGTAGGTGTTTGATGAGACTATCACAGGGAGTGTGTCAGAGAGAAGGCACACGACGCAATCGATGTACGATTGTAAGTGAAGTTCTCTATTTTGGGTATTTGTGTTCAAGATTAGTAAAAGTAAGGACGATGCTTTGAGGGAGTGACGAAGTGTATTCACTTGGTGCTTGTCTCCGGCCGTCATGAAGTGACGAATAGTGTTGAGGCATAGGCTCTGTACGACCTTGAGGTACTCTGAATTGCAATCTGTAATGCTTCGGGATTCCACAAGTTCAAAGATGTGTCTCCTGACTTCTTCCAAGCCTACTCTAGTGAGCGTCAAACCGCTCTCAGGGGTGGTGAAAACATGGCCGGAATGGCGACTGCTGAGGGCACTAGATGAGGTCTCTTGGTCAAACTCATCCTCGCTATCAGAGACGATTTCATCAAGGTAGTTGTAAAAAGACATGAGTCTAGAATCCCTGAGTTTCGATCGATCCAAGTGTACCCTCCTTCGCATTGGTCTGTTACTTTCACTAAGCTCTTTGCGCAGCCTTTTCTTGGTGGGGGCATCGGCCTCGAGTTCTTTCTCATACTTGGATTTGTAATACCTCATGTGCTGCAACACCTCCTCTTTTGTCTCGTTCCCGTTCAACACGTCGAGACGATCCTTTGAGAAGTCCGGAATGTTCAAGTCACTACCGAACTCAATTAGATCGGTTTCCTCGACGCGGACATCATCAGACATCAATCCGTCATAAAGCCTGCTGAACTTCGGAAGTTCAAATTGCCTATCACTTTCGCCTGCTATCACGGGCCGCTTGAACTTGAGCAGATTCAAGTCGGGGTCTTCAAAGCCATGGAATTTCGACTGTAGCCTACCCATCAAGCCTACTGCCGCCTCATCATTCTGGTGCAATTCATTTTCGAAAGCTTTCAATAATTCCTCAGTGTTCGGAGGGAGCTGGCTTTTTGGTTCGAGTACTTGAGGCTCGATGCGTGAGAAAGAGGCTAGTGGGGCAAGATCTTGTTTTGGGACTAGGTCAAGAAACGGTGTTACCCCAAGAATGTCGGTCAAGCTCGGTGGACTAGTTTGCGGATTCATGACACTTGCTTCCAAAACAAGCTCGAAATGACGGTGAATGGGATTATTTGTTCTTCTTAATGAAACTTTTGGCTGGAGAGATGCTTCTGTGCACTATGGTAGAATATATGGGGCCGAGTGCGAGATTGCACAGAACCTGGCATTTGGAGCGCGCTCCATATTCGGTGCAGAAATGCTGCGCGTTGATGAAGTGGGGCCATTTGGCAGCCGGCCCAAATTAACTTTTCTGTTGAAAACCGCGAAATCTCAGATTTTTTTGGTCACTTGGTCTGAATGAGAGAGACAACGACACCTCGAAAATTTTAGTGATTTTTCTTCTTTCTAGCCATCGAACGACCGCAATTGCGGTAACCCTTCTTTGGAAAAGTCGCCCTCGACATACGCATCTTTTGGTCTCAAGTAGGACACGCCTCGCGGTGTTGCGAGCCACGCCAACCATAAATTCTGCACCACGCTTTTCTTATCGAAAACGTTAATGTACCGGTCATCGGAATCCAACAGCGGGCGCACGTAATTGAGGTACTCTCTCGTGGTCAAATTAGTGGCAGTCAAAAAGATATGGAATATAAGAAGCATCATGGGGTATACGCTTCCAATGCAGCCGATTAGTCCAAGTAGTAGCAGCACGGGTGAATCAGAGATTGACTCCTTGAATGAGGCCACATGGCTGTTTTTCTCGTAGCGGAAACGAAAGCAGTGAATGAATGCAAAAGTGGCTAGATAAACGCAGAGGGTCACGCTTGTTAGTAGAAACCAGAGAAAATAGCGATAGTTTCGGTAGCCCACGCAATTGTTGAGAAATATACAGTGATGATCGTGGCACAGCACGCAAGAGTTGCACACGGCACAATGGCTTGTGCGGGGCGCCCGCCATATATGGCACGTGGCGCAGTACTTCACGCTGACACCGTTGACTTTGTCCAAATGGTAAGGGAGAGACACAGTATTGAAATACTCGTCTGGCCCGTTTGCGTGGACCAAGTTCGAGACATTCCAAGGAACATGGAGGTTCCGCGGTTGAATGCCAGGGTCAACGGTGGCCGCTTTTACGAAAAAGGCAAACGTAAGAAACCAAAGGTAAGCAAATACAAGCGGCACAGCAGGGCTGATCTGACGCCACGTCCACGGGGCCTCGAAAACGAAGAATAGTACCGCTGAAGCAACCATTAGCACAGCCACCATCACATTTAGCGGTCTCTGTTTCACCGTGCGTAGTCGACCGCCACATAGATACCATACACGCATATCTGTGAAATTTTGAACCTGATAGTTCCTCAAGGGCGCCGTATCTGTGCCTAGAACATAATTGGGGTCTGTGAGGAGCCAATTCGTGGCAAGTCTATGGGCTAACGAGAGCCCGGGGCGGAACCGCGTTCGCAGTCCGGTGCGAGATTCCAACATGTATTATGTAACGTTTTAGCCTGAACTTTCTAGAGTTTTGCTTATGATTTTGTGGCTGTAAAAGCTCACTTGCTGCTGATGTATGAGACCGCCCAACCAAAAAGTGCTGGTAAAGGCTCGAACAAGGCTGGTATAGGTCACTTGTGGGATATAAACGATGCTGCAGACAAAAAAAATGGGTCTTTTAGTATCTATATTGACTATTTGGACTTTTTTGGACCTTTTTGGGCAGAGTCCCAGTCAGCCTTGAGTATATAGTAATTACCGATTTAGGCCCGGTCTGGTCTAAGATGCGATGTCAGCGCGCGGGGCCTTATCGGTGCGAGGCTGACAAGACAGAGGAAGAGATGCTAAATGGTCCTTCGCGTGGGGCCAAAAGCGACCCATCAGTGTCGTTTAGCTTTTGATACAAAATAATGAGAATTTATTTTTGAGTTAAATTGTAGAAAATAAAGAAACATCTTGGCTCACGTGGCCGTGGATCGACGAAACCTAATATGTCTTTAAATGAATCTAATATGAAAGACTGAAAGCTTCCAGCAGCCACGTACCAAGGAAGGGAGGAACGGGGCCGCACTAGCCCAGGTTTGAAATGAGAATTAACAATTACAATTAGTGCCTTCTTTACTCAACGATGTCATGATGGTCATCAATTTTTATAGAAACTTATAAAAGCTACCGCAGTCGAAGCGAAATGTTTCAAACGTTCATTTCGCTTTCGATCAGAGGTTATGAACTGGCATGTGGACAATAACAATAACAAGTTTCGCAAGCA
>JAKTYQ010000330.1:0-11784 GCA_030674525.1 Metschnikowia chrysoperlae
AATTGCATCGATTTCGTCTTGGTGGAATACGGAGGGATCATCAAAGTTATCCTCTTTTTGGGGGTCCCTCACGCAGAATGCCCACCAGTTGAGCGAAACAACTTACCAAATTGCGTCTAATACTTCGCAACAATTATCACACCAGAGACACAAGTTTCTTGCCGAGAATAGTGGTGTCGCAGACACTGAACAGATCTTACACATTACAGATAAGTTGAACTCGATCTTGTCCACGATGTCTCAGCAAATCAAAGACGGATTAATTGATAAAGAAGACGAGCTAATGAATATTCTTCTCATCTATGACTTAAACAATGTCGAGTTTCTAGACAAACTATGTGCCACGAAATTCAATAAAGTTATGAGCCAGGTCGAAGGCGGGATCAAAACCACCGTCAGCAATTTCAATCACAAGCACGAGCAAGGCTCACATTCCAGATACTATGATTTGGGAATGTTCAGTGGGAAAGCAATTGATGGGGAGAAATTGTGTTTTGCTAACTTGGACAGTTCCATTAAAGATTACTTGAAAATCACAGACCTCGAAAAGCAACAGTTGGCCACGGACGGCACCGCAGGACAAGAGATTAACAAATCGAACGTGTTTATCGCAATTCAACCCATTACTTCTGGTAATGTTGATCAACAATTAAGTGAGGAGGAAAGCCAAGGGCCGGCCTTCATCGAGGCTAACAATGCAAGCTCTTTCTCCTTCACCATGATCTTGAAAGATATTACCAATAACATCACGGTTTTGAGCAAATCACAGCCGTTTCCTTTGAGATGGGCAAGATGGCTTTCCGGCCAACACGAGGATGTGAATGCGGTCTTCGGCTCAAACGAGGAAGAGTCCGTGGATCCCAGTGAATGGGTAAAAGAATGGATTGAGGACGGTTTGGGTTTGACTTTTGCTGTCTTAGCACAGGAATACGTCACTAGAAGAATGGGAATTTGAGTTGCGCCTACGATATGTATAGCTGACACAAAAAACATAGTAATGTTGAGTCTATCGATTGAGAGCTTTAGAAAATGCAGTCTAAAAACTATATTTGCCAATACCAGTATCGGCGATTGCTTCGGTCATATGAACATCGAATCTCTTCATGGAAAGTCAATCAGTAGAGGTCAGCAAACTCAGCAATATCTGGGTGCACCATGAAGCGAGTAGCGTTTACAGTCGCTGCAGCACCGGCAGAATGCGCAAACAGTTTTCCGCATGCAACTTGTAATGGACCAATAGAAGAATTGAAAGGGGAGTTTTTCCCAAATTGGCTCCAGATGCCGAGGCAATGTGAATGGAGTCACTTTCCGCCGGCAAATGAACCTTACTACTCTTCTGCATTCCGCAGGAGTAGTAGTTTTGCATGATTGTGTCTAGCCCTTCATCATCGACCGCAACCAACTTGTTAGCCCAGTCCACGATAAAAGGTGAAACTTCACTAGCTGAGTGAAGTGCAATCTTATCCAGATAAGACGCTTTGTCGACAAGTTCCAAGTCAGGAACGAACTGCTTCACTTTTGATTTTGTCATCACCTCGACATTGCAAAACAGGTGGCTCGAAGAAGCGAGCAATGCAGGGAAGACCCGCTCAAAGCTGCGGTTATTTTGTGGATGCACGTTCATACATTCTTCATGGATGAATGAATATGTTTCATACAGCGGCAACTTGTTTGTACGGACATCCAAAAGATAGCGAGAGTCATGAATTGCTAGACGCTCGAGTAGATGGTGTGAAAGTCTCGAATTGGAGTTATGGAAGATCGTAAGTGTAGGGGAAGCTGACCCCGTGATCAATCTTGCGAATCTGAGCATGTCACGGAAAAACACAGAAACTGAGGCGCAAAAAGTGACGGAAAAAACCGTGTTAAAGAAGATTGTTGACGCAAGGGCTGGTTGTAGGTCGGCCAAGCTTTATCGAAAACTTTGCTGATGATGCTGTTGAAGCTTACTTATCCTGTCGTGGTTTTTGTGGCCGAAATAATACAGTTGCACTAACCAGACCCAGGCAGTACGATCAATATTTATTGGCCGCTACTCATTGCTTTCTATACGATAAGAGGGGAACGATAGGCGGAGTACATCCGGCATATAATCGATAGGATCCCAAAGTTAATCCGAATCACCCCTTCGATCTCATGCCGCACTCAACATAATCGTGCATACAATTACCCCTCCGTCTCCCCTCACCTATCTAAAATTGATTGCCCAAACGTGGATCGCAGGACAAAAAAATGTTGTCAATTCTGCAGGCTTTCATTATTGAGATCGCTAATTTTAGATTGGAGATATTTGGCATCTCACCTTCGCCTGCGAGCACGTTAAAGCAATAGGAGATGCCACACAACTGGTGAACGAAGCGGGCACGGCGCGCTGGCGCATCTGATATTTTATGCACTACGTTGGCTGATCGTCATAGTTGACCTGACCTGACTGAAGACATGTGCTATATGTGCTCCTGACTAGCATTACAAACCATCAATGACACTGGGGCACCACGCTTTAATACATTATGACTTGTAAAGGGTGGCACTGGGCCGCCCGACCACGTAAGCACGCACATGCGCCCTGGAGCGACAACTCCTCCCAATTCTGTTGCTCTTTACTTTACAAGCTCCCCTCTTCTTGAAAAAGGTTGCCCCAAAAGATGCCCCCCTTTTCCCTAAAAAAACAAGAGACGAGAAAAAAAACAAAAAAGCAACAAACATTGTAGCAAGAAGCTCGCCAACCTTGCCGTGAAAACACGTGTACAACGAATGCACACGTGTGGCCTTATCGTGCGATTCAATTCATTTCTTTTTTTTTTGTGGTCGAAGTACTATCTTCCCACTAGCCCCTCTTTACTAATGTATGAGTATTGCCCTTGCGCAAGTACAGGATTAGTGTCATAATTCCGGTTTCTTACTTATCAAGCCACTCTCTCAACCCTTTTGCCACCTGTCCGATAAAATAAGAGTTAGCCGCCTTATCTCCGTGGGATTTGTTTGCCATGCTCAGTAGACTCCCCGGCCGTAAAAATTCTTGGGCCGACTATATTTTGAGCGTGGAATGTATGTCACTACAGGCCCAAGCCGCTGATGGTAGCCGCTGATGGCATAATGTCAAGCATGCTAGTCTGGAACTGAAATTGGGACGAATCTTGTTGATGAAACTTTAGCACTAAGGTTCTATTTTGGGCTGGTCATTTACACAGGCCAAATCAGTTGACGCAACTCAATCCGGCGAACATCTAATAAAGACCTTTCTGATTAAATTGAATTGCGTTCACCGTGAATTCTCCCGAGAAGACGTGAAGGATATTATCACTAAAAGTCGTACTAAAGTTCTGATGAACATAGCCCTCCGCAATGAATCATCAATCGTATATCTCAGGTCGCTTATGTGAATAGACTGGGAGATTTGTGCGTATTCTTGCAACATGATCCAAGTCAAGCTCTGCTTCAAAGATCTCAAAGTAATCACCCTCGCTATCGACTCCACGGCTACCCTCTATTTCCAAATAAGTGGGGGCCTTTACCACTATCTCTCCCCATGGGTCGATCACTACAGATTGGCCATAACTGACCCTTTTGGTACGAGTACTGAGCTCGTCAGAATTTTCCCTAAATTCTTCAATGTCAGCGAATACGTTGTGTTCTCCACATTGAGCTGCCATGACAACATAGCACTGAGAATCAATGGCGCGGGCACGCCCGAGTTCCAACCAATGTGCCTCGCCTGTTCTGGTGGTGAATGCAGAAGGGTAAGTGAGTATATTAGCATGCTTCTCACGTAAGCGGTTTGCTAGTTCTGGGAAGCGGATGTCGTAGCAAATGGAAAATCCCACTTTGAAATCTGAATAGGTTTCATCAACCGGAAATGGATCTAAGATTTTATTACCGGCCTCAACTGATTTTGATTCTTGTAGAATTGGCCCGTTCGGGATATTGATGTCGAACAAATGGATTTTCTGATACCTTTGCGTGACCTCCCCCTGGCTGTTGATCCAAAGTTGATTGTTTTGTACTTTCAGCTCAGCATTGACTCCAGACGTCGGCTCGTGAACGCCCACAGCGACACATAGGGCGGGTGAGTTTTTGCTTTTATTGATGGACCTCAACTTGTTCTGAATTACATTTATGAAATCGGGCGTGGTGCGTTTTGCTAGTTGAACGGAATGACTGGCGTCCCGGGAAATATAATCTGAGGCCTCAGGAAGAAAAAGGACTTTAGCTTTGAACTCAACGGCTTGGTCGATCAACTTTGAGACAACGTGTGCATTTCTCTTGACATTTGACGATGAGCACATCTGCCCAATGGCAATTTTCATCTTCGAACTCATCCTTTCTCAATAGTGTGTTAGGATCTCCGAGTCTTTAAAGTGAGTCTAGAAAGTGCAAGATATGGAAACGATTCCACCCTGAGCCGCATCACGTGCGTTTGCGATAAGCCTCAATGCATTTTCCAATGACAAAGAGTGAACACCAAACTACATAAATTCGGAATTTAAAAATATTTCCTTAGACTAGCTAGCTATATTCAAACGTCATTTCACTCATACGGCGTGTTTAGGCTTTTTTCACTGGACCAGCAGTGAAAACCTCCTCCGATGAGTGCACGGTAGGCTCGAAAATAACCTCACTGTGGCTTCCGGGAGCCTCTGACAAGACATCGTCATTCGCGATTAAGTTAAAGCCCTCATGTTCGGGATTGGTAAAATGAACACATCTTTCTTTAGAAGAAAAGGGCCTGAAGTTGCTGTATCTTGCAGCGGCAGGAACCCAACACTTTGAAGCCGTCTTCAAAGACGCTATAGAAAGGAATTTTCTAACCATTACTTGCGGGGAATAAGTTCTTGTGTCTTGTCACTTGCAAAAAGGCTTTCTTACTTCGAAAGTTGGAAAAGTTTTCTTTTTGAGCTATATATTTATCCAAAAAAAAAAGAGCATCAATGCCTCGAGATATGTCTTATATATATTCCCAATATCAACTCCGTTGCCCCGAATTCCGATCAACCGGGGACCATTCTTCTCGAGCTCAATGGCCTGCACAGGCCCGCGTGGACTTATCTCAAAAATGAGCATGTCGACTGCACAATGCGAGGAAGGGGTGACTCAAAAGCAGGTTTTCCCGAGTGCCACTAGAGTGAACTGATAAAGACATCGTATATACAGGAAATCGCACGAAGTGAACCTCCGCTCGGCCGCAAGCCCTTCATCGACGGCGTGAGGTTATCTGCGATAAAGAACAGCAAAAGGTCACGATTTTTGGGGGTGCGGCTTGAGGTGCGTATAATTTTTGTCAATGGAGCTACTTTTATTTTCGCATCGCCATAACTTGCTAGAAACCAATTGAGAACCTGAGCATTGAAGCCTCGGCTGTATGGATGTAAAAGTGACTTGCGCGCGCATTGGCGGTTGACTCATGTGTGTGATGATGATGTGTCTCCAAGGACGAGCGCTCACATGGGATGAGTGGCTTTTTGCCGGTTTAAACACTGTCCCGCGTGGTACCCATTCTTGCCTTCATTCTCGGACTGATTGGAAGTTTTGTGCAATCTTGTGTTTGTGATTTCTCGCTCACGTAGATCCAATTCAATGAATTGAATTCCTTTGCTTACCCCACCACACGTATTAACGTTCCTCCCTCCAGTGTGTCACGTGACCCATGATCCCCAGACTCGTACGTCTGCACATGATTTCGTGTCGGACTTTTTCTGAAAGCTGTTACTGATCTTACAGATTGCGTAAGAATAAACTAAAGGATTTCCCATTCAAGCTTACAAGGGCTTTTTTTGTGATCACCTCAGGAGAATATTGCTGAAATTGGACCGATTCTCGGACACCGTCTCAACGAGAATCAGCCAGGCATCGTTCCTCAGCCCGCACCCCCGCACTTTCCACTTCGACCACGCTAAAACTCCGACGGGCAAGGTCGAAAATCGCCCATATCGTTCAGGTTTCATAAACACATTTCAAACTTACAAGAAACTACGTGTTTGAGGCCTAAATAGGAGACATACAACATAAATATGGGTACAGGCTGGGAGTTGACTAGGCAGCTCCGGGAGAAAATTTTGAAGTATGCGTCATACCCGCAAACGTCGATCAGTATTAGGCAAATGGTGCAATTTGGCCCCTCGCCATCTCCCGGATCGATTTTTCTTGCTTCTCAGTTCATTGTTGAGGAGCTCCCCATTCGCTTGGCGTTGAAAGTGAGAGATCTAGAAAACGCCCCGCTAGGGCTTTCGAAAATGCCATCGACGGTGAAGGTAAAAAACTGGTACGCTCAGTCTTTTGAGGAGCTCACTTCCCTACCAAAGCCAAAGATCGACGACAATTTGCGGGAGCAATTGTACAGCTCTAAGCTTGGACAGAGGGCACGTCAAGTCTCGAGAGTCAGCGAGCACCTAAAAGAAAATGGGAATATTTTGCTGGATTCCTCGAACTTGGCATACGAACAAAAAACAGATCCTGCGGTGAATAATGTTTTCTCTGATGATGGCATCGTGTTACGCCCTCACCTCGCTAACTCAGCACTCAGCGCTTCCAACACTAGAGCCAGAACGGAGTCTCCGACATTCGGCAAGACATACTTCAACCCTTGCCCCACAAACATCGTATGGCCAAAGGAAGTTTATGACTATAACAAGATGGTCTATGAGGCACTTAATAAGATCAAAAAACGGCACGATGCGACTGTGGCCACTATGGCACAGGGAGTCCAGGAATGGAAAACGGAACATCAATTAGTGCAGGTCAATTCGGCCATCCAGACATTCCTTGACCGTTTCTACATGCTGAGAATTGGTATAAGGATGCTCATTGGTCAGCACATAGCTCTCAACATGTCACAGGCACTGCCAACAAGACAAAAGATCACAAAATTCTTGAATGGCTCCAACGATTCAGGAAGCAAGGGCGCTAAGCCCAATTATGTGGGAGTTATATGTACAGAATGCAATGTGAAGGAGATTGCTGAAGATGCTGTGGAAACCGCCAAATACATTTGCGAGGAGTACTACGGCTTATTCGAAGCGCCAAAAATTCAACTCATTGCACCACAGGAGCTGGTAAACTTTATGTACGTTCCGGGGCATTTGATTCACATGCTTTTTGAAGTGCTAAAGAACTCTCTTAGGGCCACAATTGAATTCCATACACCTTTGTTGAAACAAAAGATGATCGAAGAAAACCCAGAAATTAAAGCGGAAGACATCGACTTGAACGATTTGAAGTTCCCTTCAATCAAAGTCATCATCTCAGAAGGCTACGAAGACATTGCCATCAAGATTTCGGATGAAGGTGGAGGAATTGCTCGCAGTGAAATCCCATTGATTTGGACATACTTGTACACTACAGTTGACAAGACGCCAACATTGGATGCGGAGTACAGTCAAACCACATTCAAAGCTCCAATGGCTGGCTTTGGGTATGGATTACCCATTTCCAGGCTTTATGCGCAATACTTCGGGGGTGACTTGAAATTGATCTCAATGGAAGGCTATGGTACGGATGTCTACATTCATCTCAATAGATTGAGCAGCTCGCTGGAGCCTCTTCCTTAAGCAAAGGCTTGAATAATTCCATGAATGCGCCTTCTTTGGTAAATTGCCTCTGCTGCTCGACCTTAAGAGCTTAAAGTAGGTTCACTAATCATTAAGTGATAATAAACCATTGTGTAGACAAAACCAACTGCATGCTATCTGAATACCGTCTGACAGACCCCCGAAAACATTCGAGCTGCTAGCGAAAGAACTAAAATTCAATACTGTCAGAGACCTCGAGGTACTTAGATGCCTATAACAGGCAAAAGCCCACCTCGAGGTGAGGCTTTTTTGAATCACGCCATATCATTCTTCAGAGTGACGTGAAAGCCTAGGCGAACTGACGTATGATGTAGTGTGCGATAATTAGATGAGGGCTGCCGTCAATACATTTGATTCAACTTCCTTGCAAACAACATTCACACAGTCCGATAAAACTGCGGCCAGATATGGAACGATTTCATGAAAGCCATTCATGATTTCAATTGAGCAGGTTCATTCTCCATAAAACTCAATCACGGCTGCAACATGGCTCGCAGCCGAGGCTTCAGGCGTCCTTTGAGCTCTCATAGCGCGCTTTAGCGAACTTATCACGTGAAACATCAATTCGCCCCACACCGGTGTGCAGGCGCGAAGCATGGTCAGTGCCAGTGGCACCGCTTGAGGAAAAAAGGTGCTCTCTATACATTCCACAAACCATATAGATACACAGTTTAAATTTATAATAGTCGATGTCAGCACCACGAACAAAGCCTTGGGAAGTTTCCAGCGGTACGTCAGCGGCATCAATCACTGCGGCAGATACTCTGGCTCATCTAGCGGCCCCGGCGGCAGTTCCTGAGCGTCCTTCGTCGCTTTCCGACCAAGACACGACCATGGGTTTCGGCGGCGCCGGAATGTCTTCCTCATACGGGGGTAGCGGGGGCTACGGCTCTGGATTTGGCAGCTCCAGGTATGGGGGCGGCTACGGCTCGTCGATGTACGGTGGCGGCGGGCTCGGGACCTCCATGTACGGCAATAGTTATGGGTCGGGCTTGTATGGGGGCTACGGCGGCTATGGCTCCAGTATGTACGGCAGTCATGGAGCGGGGATGTATGGCTCCGGATATGGAGGCGGAATGTACGGCCAGGCCGGGATGAATGGAATGAACGGAATGAACGGAATGAATGGGCCTGGTGGGTTAGCAGAGGGAACACAGGCTACCTTCCAGCTCATAGAGTCGATCATAGGAGCGGTAGGGGGCTTTGCACAGATGCTCGAAGCAACTTATATGGCCACGCATTCCTCGTTTTTCACCATGGTCTCGTTGGCAGAGCAGTTTGGAAACCTAAAAAATACGCTCGGGTCCCTACTCGGAATCTTCGCATTGATCAAATTCGTGAAGAAGATTCTTTTCAAAATCACAGGCAAACCGTACAATCACGGCCTCAACCTCAAGGAGTTCAGCAAGTTCGAGCGCGGCCAGAAGAAGTTGGAGGATAAAATTAGAAGACAGCAAACGGGCGCCACAAAACCTGCTAGAATCTCGTTCAAACCTCTTTTGGTATTCTTGGCAGCTTCCATAGGCTTTCCTTATCTCTTAAGCAAGGCCATACAGACACTTAACATGCAGCAACAGCGGCAACAACAAAGAAGACTTCAAGATCAACAGGGCATGGCTGCTGGCACTCGTGGACCCATTGACCCAGACTCCCTAGAGTTCGCTAAGGCTCTTTACGAATTCAATCCTGAGAATCCAAACGTAGAAATTGAGTTGAAGTCAAAAGAGCTAGTGGCGATCTTGTCTAAATTGGACCCCTTAGGCAACGAGCGCAAGTGGTGGAAAGTGCGCTCTCGGACAGGGAAAGTCGGGTATGTGCCACTGAACTTCTTGAGCATAATCGAGAGAAGACCCGTCAAACAAGTTCAAGCCGCCCCTCAGATCACTCCCGTCACTGCCGATTCGCCGAAGCATGTAAAATTTGTTGAGGAGTATAACGAAATGCATTAATGAAGACAGATTTTTACGAACAAACGAGGACCAGAGTAAATTCAACTACCAGACAAAGAAGCGAGGTTTTCTATTTTTAAATATGAGTCATGTTGTGGCTTTATACAGCATCATCCGGACGGTTTTGCTCGCTCTCAACCTTGGAGCCCTTGTCTTTCAAGTCTTCGTAGCCGCTGGCGTTCTTGAGCACTCTGTGCTTGGCCTCGGCTTTGTCCTTGAGATCGACGGAGGCATCTTTGGCCTTTTCGGCACCCTCTTTGGCCTTATCAGTGAGGTCTTCAGCGCCCTCTTTGGCCTTCGAAGAAAGGTCCTCAGCACTGTCCTTAGCTTTAGCAGAGAGATCCTCGGCGCTACTTTTCGCCTTCACTGAGAGGTCCTCAGCAGATTTCTTGGCAGATTGAGCTGCATCTTTGGCTTTCTCACCCAAATTAGCGTCGGAAGCGGTCTCCTTAGCCTTATGACCAAGTTCCTCTGCCTTCTCAATGCCATCGGCTAAAACATCGCCGGCTTTTTGATTCGCGGCTGCCGCAGCATTCGTAGCGGCGTCCTTCACCTGCTCAGCAGTTGGGGTGGCCTTCTCGGTGGTCTCAATGGTGCTAGCTAAAACTTCTCCGGTCTTTTTGTTTGCCTTGTGCAAAATATCCTTGGCCGTGTCCACCACACTGAGGTTAGCACGAGAATAGGAAAGGTGTCTCACATTGGAGGTGGCTCTCGTGGAAAGAGGAACAATGGTTCTGGCTGCGAATTGACGGAACATGCTGGAATATGTGGTGATTACTTTCAAGAAGTTTGAAATATTTGGTTTGATAATTAAGTTGTGCGGATGGGGCGTATGTTATATGCCAGTTTGATATAGCAATAGAAAAGTATGGAACCTCACCGTGGTCATTGGCATGGCAACATTGCTATGTAAGGTGGCTTAAATTAGAACGCGGGCGGAGTTCTGCGGAGGCATGCATGAAAATTACATCATCTGACATTGTTGGGGATGGTCCATTCGCCCAAAAGGCAGTCCATGTTTGTCTCAGTTTATCTGTCTAATCTGCTTGAGCTTAATTGGCCCTTCGACTTCGAGTTTTGGAAAAAGTTCATATAATATTGATTCTTCAGCGTGATGTTTTCGTATTTTGCCTTGTAGCAACCTACATAAACTGCGTGCGAGCTTTCTCAATCATGTACGTTTTTGCCTTGCCCCACCATACAAGCACGCTCGGAAGAGGGATCCAGTAGGACATCCCAACACCACCATGACGAGAAATAGGGATCACCATTGTGTGAGTAACAGGACTATAGCGAGAATCTTCTGAATTCGCGTCTCCTGGCCCTGCAAAAAACTCGGGCTTGTCCACGTCTTCGATTAACTTTTCGATTGTGGCACTGAAAATCTCTGCCTGGCCAAACTTTAGATCCACAACGCTTTTCGAGCTTCCAGACACAATGTCGCCTAATGCAATGACGCCCTTTTGGCCCTTGACGAGAAGATCCGCATCGGTAATAACATAGCCTTGCTCGTCTTTGACATCTGATGGAAGAAAAGCTGAATATGGCCCAGTTATGAAAGATTCCAAGATGACATCATACTCGCGTGTCTCGCCATTGTAGAGGACGATATTGGAAACGTCCCCATGTCCTTTGATCTTATGCTTCACTGAGTCAATGAACACATTATTGACGATTTCAACGTCCAACCTCTCAAGCTTACTGGTTGCTTCTTCAGAAAGGGCCGATGCCACCCCCTCTAGCGGCGCAGAAGCCCCCGTGTATAGGGTCACTTTCGCCCAATGAAACTCGGCGGCTATTTCCCCTGCTGTTTCCACTCCAGTGACCCCTCCTCCCACGATTGCAACCGATCGTGCCTCCTGGAGCTCGCGATTTGTTGCCATGATCTCTCTCCGGGCTTCCTCGTGGTTTGTATTAACCTTATACCCGGCCCATTTTGCTTGTGTGCCGCTGGCAATCACTAGGATATCGAATGCCAATTTTGACTCGTTGCCGCTGATACTATTCACAGAAAGTTCCCGCTTCTTGAAGTCAACGCCTGTAACGTGTCCATGCAAAAGCCTTCCTTTGTTGCCGGAAGTCTCTTTAACGATATCTCGAATATAGAATATTGTGTTGTCGAACTTGCTTGGCTCAGAGATCAAGCGAGGCGACGCGAGGTTGTAGTATGCGTGGGTGGAAGGGGCCACCAAGGTCACGTCCAAATTGGCAGTCCTGCCAATATTAAATACTGTGGCGAGTGCCTTTAGCCCAGCATATGAGCCTCCGAT
>JAKTYQ010000331.1:0-11693 GCA_030674525.1 Metschnikowia chrysoperlae
GCCATTGCCGAGAGCATAGCTTGCGCTTTCGGTGCAGGTTGATGTGAGCGTGCAGGAACTGGTCTACAGTGCAAGATAAGATAGACATTCTTATGGAATATCGAAAGATAAAAAGAATTCTGGAGGAAAAGAACTTTACAAGTCTTAAATTTGAAATTCACTGACACTCCAGCTTTATTGAAAAAGACAATTTAACCTTATTGAAGTCTAGTCAGGTTGCTAATGACGAGCCGAAAGCTATCATCGCTTGGGGCATATTAGCAATGAGATCCCAGTCACAACTAGCGTTGAGAATGGCTCTTGACAGTTGAGAAAAAGATAGAGATTGTCAAAATAAATAAAATGTTTCACAGACTGTCGCCCAGATTAGGTTTCTCAAAGAGCAAATTCGTAATAATGCAGTTGCATGAAAGTTTATGCGCTTAGGGATCGTTTTATTTTTCTTATTTGCATCCAACGTACGGTCTAACACTACATAGTGACATCGTGTGCTGATACGTGCGAGAAAGCAGGCAGATGGCTAAAATCTTGAAAATCCTGTGATTAGAGTTTCAGTCGCTTATTGGTCGCAGAAATTTTTGTGCTCAATAAACATGTATCACATCGTAAGAAACCTGAGTTCTTGGATTTTGATTCTCCTTGAAAGTTTCGCAAAAACAAATATCGTTTTGAATTGATACATCTGTTGAGCATGGGGCGAGTGGGTGGGAATGATTTTTTTTTTTTTGGCGTGATACATCTGATTTAGGACCGAAAGCCAGAATTGGTTACCTAGCTCTCCAAAAAACTATATATAAATGTATATAAACCCTAGCCAGCTTCGCTTTCATGCCTAGCGTTGATATCTTGGCGTGGCTGCGTATGAGAATTCATTAGGTTGCCATCGCCCTATGATATATGATTATGATTGGCCAAAAAAAAAAAATAGACTTACCTCTCGATTGCGTAAATCAGTTTGCCCTGTTCACGAGTGTTCTTTCTTCCACATCACAATAAAAATTGTCATAGTAAATATCAACTAATTTCTCATTTTTTCACGCGAGAGGTTTGGAAGACTAAATGGAAACAAAAAGACACGCTAGCAACCAGCAAGGGTCTTGAAACTTTGAGATTTTTTTGAAACTCACAAGTTTTAACGCATAGACTTTTCGAAAACTTGTGATGTTATTTGTTTGTTCAGCCCCACAAGTGTTCACCGCCTAGAACAGTATCCTTAACATTCTTTAAATTGTCGAAATATGCCACACGCACTACATGGAGGAGATGTTGCTAGACGCAGACAAGATTGACCCTCAGCAAGATAATAGGGATAAACGAAATTCTGGAAATCTACAATAAATCGCACTTCTTTCTTTTCAACAGAATTGCGGTGTATGATTAATATCTTGATTGCAATGGCATACCATGTTGAATCCTGATGTGCGCCCATTCTTCGGCCTCGGCAAGTTTTTGCCGTTACCGCGATCAATATGCACGCCTCTTAACGCACAAATCGGGACGGTGACGTAAGCCCTCTGCAAAGCGGCGCCCCAGCCTGCAAGTCAGAGTTGCGCCCGGTTTTGAGATAGACGATAATCAGGCATCCAACACATGAGTCTGATTCAAGATAACCGAAATCACAAACCAAAGTTGAAGGTGACCCGACGAAAAGGAAGCGGAAGCTTGCAAACGTACTCATGGAAGGCACGTGACAACGATTCAAGTTTGGCCCTCTTCTTGCGCGTGGCCATTTATAGATTCCCCGATCCAATCCTTCGCGAATGGTGCTTCAACGGCGCGCCAACGCGGAGCAAGGGACAATGTCTCCGATGAAAGTGTCAGGCCACTGACACAGCAACGATTTTGCGGATGTGTAAATTGAATTCCCAGAACCGTCCAGAAAAACGAAAATGACTTTATTACCGGTTTGCATTGCGAGTCATGCGGTGTGGCCGAAGCCTTTCCACGTGTCGCGACGCCCATATCTTTGTCGTCTCCGAAGACGCGCACGCGGCTCGCTTTTATTATTTATGATCTCTTACTGGTGGCAGTGCAAGTGAGAGACACCCTTGCTGAGCCCCGCGAATTCTGAATCCTGCTTGCTCGAGAACTCGAGCTGTAACTTTCCATAATTTAAACCAACTGGAGCTTTCTTAGACTTTCGCGTTCTGCTCGACACGTCTGGCCCCAGCCTCTCATTCCCGAGTTCTTTTTTTTTTTGCGCGCGACTTACATTCACGACAAGGCAAGCCCTCGCGCCCCAGATCACTTCTCCACGAAAGAAGCAGAGAGCGTGCTAGACCACTAGAAATACCCTAACTTCTCACATTTGAGGGTGGAAAACGGCTTTCGTATCCCTGGTCGTGCAAGGAAGCCCAACTTTCGCTAACAGGCTTTGAAACCATAAGAACTCTGTTCGCTCGTCCCTTTCCATTCGTTGTTTCAGAGGACCCACTTTTGAAGCCAAGGACTCGCATAATCCCATGTCATCGATCTACAACTCGGACTTGCGCAGCCATCGGCGTGCCCCGCCGCCACCTGGACTGCTTGCCAGTGGACTGGATAGCGTCAAAGTGCTGTCGGCCCGCAAAACTAGCGGCTGGGTGTACTTGAAAGACGACGGCATATTCACGTCTTTCAGATGGAACAAACGATTCATGACAATTGGCGACCGAGCCCTAAATTTCTTCAAGGCGGAGCCTACTGAGACCGAGGCGCAGGAATTCGATTTGCTGTACCCACTCAACTTGATAGGCAGCATAAACATCAAGTCGAACTCAGGCTATAGCAAGACGTCGCAGACGATGGAGATCGTGCCAAAAAATGGGAACAAACCGCTCTTGGTATCAATCAAAAGCTATAACGATTACTTGGACTGGCTTGACGCATTCACAGCAAAGTGTCCCTTGGTCTCCGTGAACCAGCACGGCGCGTCCGCCATGGGCAACTCCGGTGTGTCTAGCCCAATTAATTTCACACATAAGGTCCACGTAGGATTCGACCCCGCCAGCGGTAATTTCACCGGGTTGCCCGATGCGTGGAAGCTGATGCTCCAACACTCGAAAATCCCGAACGAGGACTGGAAAAAGGACCCCGTGGCGGTGATCGAAGTTCTAGAGTTTTATCTGGACATAAATGGCTCCAACCCAACCACGCCGCTGGCGTCGCCCGCGTTGAACATAGGCGGGCAGTCGAAAATGAACTTACAAGACTGGACAAAGCATCCGACGGCCAAACCTGACGCCAAAGGCGACTTGCGTCCTTCTAGAGCCGCACCAAAACCGCCTGTGCCATATCATCAAACACAGCACACTTCCACGCCGAAACTGAATGTATCCCCACTCAGCAATCTCATGAGTGCCGGTAGCGGCGGCAGTAAAACCGACTTGATGCCCGAGCGACGCGCCCCGCCGCCGCCAGCACATTCTCTGCTGGGCAATACCGGGCTGCAATTTGGTCTTCTACAGAAACAGACCTACCCGCTGGCATCACGCCAGACATCGCCTCAAAAGCCGCTGATGAACCACACGGGATCTTACAAAACAGCAGTCTCGCATAATCAGACCCAGCCTTTACGCCAGTCGTCTTTGGGGGGCGCTTATACGCAGGTCCTTCGGGCGTCGCCTCCACGGTTGCCCCACAACATCCACCCCGACGTGAAAATTCATTCAGAAAACATAAAGCAGACGTTGGCAAAAGCGGAGCCCGAGTTTCTAGCCAAAGACGAGAATCTATCACTCAAGCCGCTCAATTTGAAGCCACTGAAGGCAAATGTGAATGCGGGCACGCAGAAATTTGAGCCCAAGGCAGTGCAAAATGGCGCGTCGCAAGAGAAAACGGCCAAGCAGGTAAAGAAGGAGAAAGAGCAGCTCAACGATAGGCAGGTTATCGCCAAGTTGAAAACCGTTGTGAATAGCAGCGACCCGTCGTCTCTCTTCCGCATCATTCTGAAAGCAGGCCAGGGCGCGTCGGGCGAAGTGTACTTGGCAGAGTCGCTCATTGCGGGTCAACGTGGCCGGAAAGTTGCTATCAAACTGATGGATCTCCAGGCGCAGCCCCGAAAGGAGTTGATTATCAATGAGATCCTTGTGATGAAAGATTCGCGACACGACAACATCGTCAACTTTCTTGACTCGTACTTACGTGGAAACAATGACTTGCTTGT
The DNA here is from genome assembly GCA_030674525.1 of Metschnikowia chrysoperlae. Lineage (NCBI taxonomy): Eukaryota > Fungi > Ascomycota > Pichiomycetes > Serinales > Metschnikowiaceae > Metschnikowia > Metschnikowia chrysoperlae. The sequence goes on from JAKTYQ010000331.1 coordinate 4,145, forward strand.
TATCATGGAGTACATGGAGGGCGGCTCATTGACGGAGGTTATTGAAAATAACGAGTGCAAATTGAACGAGAGGCAGATTGCTACCATATGCAATGAAACGCTAAAGGGCCTTGAGTTCTTGCATAAGAAACACATAATTCATAGAGATATCAAGTCCGACAACGTGCTTCTCAGCGCGAGAGGAGAGGTGAAAATCACGGATTTCGGGTTTTGCGCAAAATTGACCGACCAGAGATCGAAAAGGGCCACCATGGTTGGCACGCCATACTGGATGGCGCCAGAAGTAGTCAAACAGAAGGAGTATGACGAGAAAGTGGACGTGTGGTCGTTGGGTATAATGACCATAGAAATGATTGAGGGGGAGCCGCCATATTTAAATGAGGAGCCATTGAAGGCACTATACCTTATCGCTACAAATGGAACGCCGAAGCTCAAGAAACCCGAATTGCTCAGCAACTCCATCAAGAAGTTTTTGTCGATTTGTCTATGTGTTGACGTGAAGTATAGAGCAACCACCGATGAGCTTCTCGAGCATTCCTTCATTCAGTACAAGAGTGGACTGGTGAGCGAATTGGCACCATTGTTGGAGTGGAAACACAACCAAAGTAATAACTAGACCAACGTATTACGCAATACAGCCTCTGTGTCTTCCCCACTCTTCTCTATGTTGGAAGTGTTCAACACACCCGCCCTTCTTAGAATGGCAGGTCATTGTGACAGCTTTGCTATTTATGTCTGTGGGACAGAATTGCTATTTCCCAGCATGTGCGTGCACGCGAGAAATAACGGGGAACATCACTTATGGACACAAATTTTGCGTGCCCAAAGCTTCAACTCATAGAAGCCAATTCAACTCCACGCCAGTGCTCTTCTAAGCCAGCAAATATTTCTCACGGATAGGAAGGCGAGATGGTCTACACATAATATTGGTAACGAAATTAATTGATTCTAGATATATGAGCGATCTCCAAACTAATCGTAGATGGGATGCTCGTATTCAATTTCCTCCGCTTGCGCATCTAGTCTATGCGGGAGGGCGCCGGCCAGAGTAACGTTGGGAAACGCGTCCCACCTCTGCTGAGGATGGAAAGGGACCTGCGGCACACTGTTGAGGTATGTCGATCTCTGTGGTGCTTGCGACATTTGAACTCCAAAAGCCCGATTATTTAAGCCTGGCGATATCGCCGGTGCCGAATATTGCTCGTAGCCTCCATGAAGTATAGGGTCCTCGTGTGATTGCTGATGGGGCGCGCCAGCCATGCCGCGGAACATCTCGGGGCCATAAACCTTTGTGTCTAAAACGGGCACTTCGGGAAACGCGGTTGGCGGAAGTGGAACTTCTGGCCTGAAGCTGCGAATACTTCCTCCAAAGCTGGGATGGTATACCAGCAGCGGCACATAGCTGGGCGCAAAGTCAGACGTTCTTCTCGTGGACTGGGTGTAAGCATGGTCTTCCGGGGCAAAAGTTTCCACCGAAGAATACGGCGATTTGAGGGAGTCTGTCTGCAAAGATCTGCTTCTTTTCTTAGCTGGCTCATCATATGAAAAGTCTCTTGCAAATTGTTCGTTCTCGGGCGGGAAAAAGTGGGGGAGAGTGGCCAGACTGACCAGCGGCGATCTCATTGGAGCACTCAATGGTGCCCTCAACGGTGTCCGAGCCAGCGGTATCACGGGCGCACTTTGCGGGGGCCTCAAAGCATCGAGAGAATATGCCAGAGAAAATCTTCGTCCAGTCTCGACTCCATAGAACCCCTGTGCCTCCTGATGGATCGCTTGCAGAAGTCTGTCTTCGTTTACCAACACGGAGGTCATGTTTTGAAGCTGATAGTTACTATCCAAGTAATAATTGGCTTCGTTTTCGGGCAACAATTTCCCACCGAGAGACGACCTCCGGATGGCCAGCCATAGGGAGGGCGAGACGGGGCAGTCTCTAAGATCAGTTTGCGACGGGCGTATCAAGTTTCCCGCCAATACGTCATAAGGACTGAAGTAAGATATAAGATGTATCGTTCTAGCCATCCCAGACTCGGATTCCGAGGCTGGAATGGATAATGATAAAGTCTTCTTGATGAGACCACGGTCTTGCGCAACGGGAATTGGCGTTCCGGGAGTAGTGGCTTCAGATGAATTGTTTGTATTTTCATACAGGTTGTCTTGAATCGACGAATGGGAATTCCGCCGCATATCCGAATCTAACGGAATCGCTCCATCTCGAGACCCTTTTCGCTTGGAAAACGAGCCTTTCGCCTTGCGATTGCTGTCTTTGCTCAAGAGGGCGTTTTTGTCTAGCTTCCGGTAAATCAAGAAACGGCCAAGAATGCGTGAGGCCGACCAGGCTACTCCATCTGTCCACCTTTTGATTTCCGACATCTCCTCAATAAACACGAATATGTTCCCCAGTCGGATCACTTTGGGCCGTTCACCGTCAAGTGGCCTGCGCTGGACCAAGGGTAATTTGTTGGCAAGGGCAGCCTCGGCAACCATCAAGGCGTCATCATTGGTAAGAATATATCCATGGAACGTAGGCACAAATTGCTGGCTCATTATGCAAAAGGTATATTATGGTCTTAATAACAAGCAAAAGTGAGTATGGAAGGTCAAACAAAAGCTTCAAATGCAGATAAGTCTTGACTTGGTGTAGTAAATGCAAGAGTCGAAACTGTATGATATATGCGGCCTTCCTGTGATATGTCAGTGATATTCGGAAAGAGTCTAATGATGATGTGCGGTGGGGTCTGGGGCCGAAAATTTAGTTTCGATGTTGGATAGTTGCGTCTCTTGGATATTGGCGCAATCTAACCGAGTATAGTAAAGCTGAATTCGGTGGGCCGACGCCACGAATCTATCTGGGTTATGAGACGGCTCAAAGAAAGAACAGTCCGGGAGCGGGGTGATATCGATCTGTTCCTTAAGACAAACTATAAGCGAAAATTCCAACGAGTTAAACGGAAAGTGCAAGTAAGTCTATGGATAAACACCGTTCAAATTAGGCTGGCCGTACAATAAATGGGGGCTAGCAAACATGTTGGAGATTCGGACCAATATTTGAAGGCGCCATGAAGTGATGCACATGCTGAAGGCATGCCCCGAATAACGCGATCGCGGCCAGATCAGCAATCTCGGGCGGTGAGCCGCATGCATGGTATGATCATGCAGGTAGACAATAGACCCTGGCGAACGCCGTGATTGTGCGTGCTCGTAAAAGAACAATGCGTCGGGCGCACCACAAAATGCTACAGGGCAAGTTCGCATTGATCATCTCTTTTCTATTTGCACACGCATTGATGTTATTTGGCCAGCACGTGGTCGCGTCCTCGGTACTGTTTAACTAAATTGGGCTCGGAGCTGCACAACCATTTGCAGCGTGCATGTAAACCTCCATCCTCTAGCCAGACCTGTCTATAGCATCATCCTCCAGTTCCATTACGTATGCGTGTTCACCGAAGCAAGAATTTGTGCGCTGCAATCCGTAAAAGCCCCGCTTCCAGCTGCCAATAGGAGGACAGAATTGACGATGGTGTGCCTGAAAATTGAGTGCACGTAGGATGCCCCAAAAATAAATCCGGCTGGCACGGAACGTAATATGCACTCTTGCATGTGGGCTGAACTGGCCAGATTGCCGCTAATGGCTCAACCCGAGCTTATTACTACATGCGGCAGCATATCCGGCATATAAGCTCCTAAACTGGGGTCAGGGCGGGACGGCATTCGGATTTCCGCGGCTCTTGCACACCATTTGCGCCTCCCCGACCATGCCCCCACGTTCACCTCATAAAAATGGTCGCATTGAAACCTGCCAAGAATAAATATGAAACCACGCAGAAGCGGTGCAGATCCGAAGTTTGTGTTCCTGTTCATTGTGCTGTGTGTTGTTCGTACTATTCAAAGATCAAATCTATATAGTCTTGGGTTCTCTACACATTTGACACTCTAATGAGGGGGCATATCTAGGGTGCTGGGCTCGATTCAAGGGGGAACTGTGCCCCTGGATTTTTAAATTTGAATTGGGCAGCCTGCCTCTGCAGCGATGCAACTTCGGCGCAAACCCTGCAGCCAAGGTAGATCTCGTGCGGGTCTGGTACAAGGTTTGGCTTCACTAAGATTCTAAGAAGCCATGCTGCCTGGAATATCTTCCGATCCTGGAAGGTCGGTCTCGCCTAACTTGCCTCAAAAGATGCTATCTGTTTGCTTTGGGAGCTGTGTTCGTCCCTTCCCTACTGTAGAAGTTGTTCTCTCAAACTGCCACCTATCCCTTCTTTGAATTTCGGGCTCATGCAGAAATTTGAACTTCAATCCTGTAGTTCGGTATATAGACATCACAAGCTGTATCACGGGGGCACGAGATTATGGCTGCAGTATGTGTGTTGGTATGCGTTTTGCGCTTTTGGGGCGCCGCTCTGTCTAATAGCTAGAGTTCTGGATGAACCTTTCAACTAGAAGTCAAGCATTCTATATTAGAATTTGCCGTGGCGCCACTTGGCCAAGAGATGCGCAAACCATCTTTGCGTTTGGATGAAACCTTTTTCACAAATACAATAGCTCAAACTGCATGGTACATTGGAGATGCAATAGCAATAGGTGATAAGGCATATCAGGGCAAACTGAAAGACCCATAGTTTACGAGCGAGACGCAATTTCTTTAGTGAGTTTCAGCTGAAATGGTGCTACATTAATACGAATGATCGGTTGTATAGATTTCGAGTGCCTCGCGAAGACTTGCTTTCTTTTACTGAGCCCGGTTTTCAGTGTCAAAACGCTCGCAAGGCACCTGGTAAAGCGCAATTGCGCCCGTAAATGACACGCCCGGGAATTTTACCGTCGACCCGGCAAAAGATGCAGCTAGCGCGGTGGTGCATGATGCAGTGCATTGCATGCGTTGGACGCCGCGTACCGATTCCCTATGATCTGCTTCGGTGCAAGCTTTGTTTTCATAGTCTAGAGTATTGCCAGCACCTCGTTCAGAAATGGTTAAAATTGATTGATCATAAAACTTTCAACGGTAATGGGATTTGTGCAAAACTGACTTACGTGCAACGTGAAGGGGCGCCGTCATACAGAAGAAAGTGATATGCACTCCGGCTATATCTGTATAACTCCGGAGAACGATGTAGTGGGTGAACAATTCAAAAGTAAACCTCGAGTACTTGCGAATAAAGATTTGTGTGTAAAAGGCGAAATGACGCCAACGGCTTTATGAGAACAAATTGGACGGCAATTTTCCAGCCGCCGCGGCGTGTGTTCTTGCGAAAGTTGGACGACAAGTTCGGACTTCGCTTCGAACGATACAAATCAACCTCAAAGTTAGCATGATTTGATACGAGATTTCCCCAACTTCATTTTCTGCAAATGGCACAGCCTTGAATTCATTTTGGGGGCGAAGAAATGAGGAGAAAGGAGTTGGCATCACGTAAATGTACGGCTGCTTATGATCCCGGGAGCAAACATCACGAAATTAGTGCGATATGCTCAACTTGTGATCATCTGGACATGTAATCAGGTTTACGAGGCTCCATTTGCTGCTCAAAACTGAAACCCTATTGAGGTTGACGGAAAGACTCTTATCTAATAGTAAACGGTGTATGATGTAACTGGCACTGGAACTATTTCTGCCATACTTGACTCTAGCATTTCATGGTTTTTAGATCGTCGAGCGTAATCATCTGGATCTCGAGAGGTCATTCATTTTGGCGATATTCCAGGAGAGCCTGCAAACCTTATTCCGAGATGTAAGCGATCGTTTGGATTTAGACTTCACTTGAAGCCTGAGTAACTTTGTCTCCCCAGTTGCGAGAACCATGCAAGTCACAACGGTATTCTCCTGACATCTAACGGGGATCTAGTCCAATGGGCTTATTTGAATTTCGTGGCGATCAATTCTTGCCGAGCTCCATTTATATTCTATTGCTTTGGGACGCAGTCCCTATATTCATGACTTTGCCCTGTTGATGTTGGTGTGATGGCGTGGGTTTGGTGATGGTGTGAACTGAGGTATAGCAATACTCAGAAGGATGGTCATGAATGGTATCTGAGTATTTGAGGGGAAATAATCCGGGTTTTTGGGAAGAGGCTGAAAATACATGCGAACGAATTGTGGTGTGATGTTTTACATTGATTTCCTACAGTCGTTCATTCTTGCCTCACTGCAGAGATTTGTGGCGTGAAAAAGAACACGAATCCGCGTCTAGGTGAGAGAACAATCTTCATTCTACTTTATTTCAACACAAGCCCTCGCTCCTGATGACGTTGTGGCAAATGGAAATCTGAAGTCACCCTGGCAGCAGCCGGACGGATGACCATGATCACGTGACGGACGCAGCAGATTTATATGCAATCCCTTCAAATCATATCGAGAAACGAGTCATACAGGTGGTTTTGCCCTGTGTTGGAAGCTCGTGTCTGGGATGATCGAGATTCAATAACACTGCTTAGGCTCTCTAGAACAAGAACGCAAATCTCGATCGAGTCCTCCTCATAGGTGCGCTTATGCCCATTCGACCGGCGGTATTTGAGTTTAGTCTGGTCCTTTACATTGAGTTTAAGCTTTGCTGGAAACGGTCACGAACTCCTCCCTTCTCTTTGACAACTGGCCTCACGAAGATCATGTTTGCAGAACGCTTCTGCCAAAAAAGGCTAGGCACGTCATTCTGCTCCTCCAAGGATCTGGCTTTAGGTCGTTGGGAATTGAAGATTGCTAGAAATCGGTCTGATGCGGCGCGACCTATCTGGTTTTATACGGTTCGCATACGATCAGACTAGAATGAGACCAAGCTAAATGGTGCATCCGCGCTGGGGTGGTTTATTTCGCTGAACATCCGGCTGACTGCAAATACTACGTTTCGGCCAGCGCAGATTCCGGATCCTAGGGCGGGCATGTAAAAGAATAATAAGAACTTGGGGCTCCCTGTGTATACACGTATCCCTACCACGCTCGGGGCGAACGTCAACAACCAGCCAAAGTTGCTAATTTTCTTACGATCTCGTGGAGAAGATTTTTTGACCCAACCGAAGTGGAGTATCTCAACGCTTGGTTTCGCCTTGTTATGCCACTCTACTTCCCTGCCGAATCACTGGTTCCCAACTCGCCTGACCGATTTCCTGTCGGGCTCATTCAAGAATCCACCGTCAATCTGCCGCTCCAGAACCCACTCTACAGCTTCCCACAGAACGCCATACTGGCACCCTTGAGAGACATTTGTCAGGCTACTTTCTTCCAATCATATTCGAAACGCACCCAGCTCGAGTTTCCAAATGATCGGCTTTCTCCGCACATCAAGAAACTTCGCGCGGATGCAAACTATTCGGCCTTTTGGAAGAAAATCAAGGCACTGACCATGAAGCTGAACCGACTGTTGCCATACCTACACCTCTTCCACCTTGGATACGATATTGGTTGCTATGCGAATGCAGACCACTGTTCGCTTTGCAAGATGCCATTCTCGACAGATGCCACGCAGGAAACCAGAACGCAACACATCTACTTTGCGTGCACCGTTTCCAAAGACATATGGAGAGCCTGCAATATCCCCAACCAGCCACTAACCCGTCTTGT
>JAKTYQ010000332.1:0-11674 GCA_030674525.1 Metschnikowia chrysoperlae
TGGCTGCAGATTTGACCTCGGGTGTTGCATCCTCGAGCATACTCAGTATATCCATCAGAAGTCCGCCGGTATGTTTTTGTTCAAAAATCTCAATCTGTGGCTTCCGAATTTGCTTCTGCGCGTACAACTTTCCATCTTCACGGTCTTGTACCAAGTGAACCTTCCCATAAGCGCCCTGGCCCAATACCTTGAGCGGTGTGAAATCCGCCAAAGTTTTTTTGTGTGAAATCGACTCATTTTTGGGTACGCTGCCGAACCCCAGCGGAATTGCAATTCCGCGTCCGGTCAGCATCGATGATTTGATCGAGACTCGTCTGTAGACAGAAGATCTGCGCCTGCTCTGGATTTGGGGAATAGCCACTCCAACACCATCAGCGCCTAATTTCGGGCCATTCAAAATAATGGCAGGGGTCTCGCCATCAACTGCAACGGCAGAAAGCTCCGCCGAGAGCTCATCTTCATCAAATGCAAAAAGCGGCATCTGATTTCATGCAAAGAAAGATTATTTTGCAAATGAGGGAATTTCCTGAAATAGCTTTTTTTCAACAGTTTGTTTTGGTCTTGCACAAAATTCACTTCATCAGCAGAAGTCCCCAGTTACACTTAATTTTGGTTTTAGGCTCAAGAGTATGCCATGCTGCGATATTGCTAAAGGGCCCGATGCGATGAGAGATGCGCGGCGCAACGGGTTGAGTCGGCCCCGTTGATCTATCTGGCAAATCAATTTTTTTTTTATATCATGATTTCACAACTTCACGAGTGAAAAAATGGTTGTTAGAATTAAAAAGTGAAATTTATTTTGTAAATCTTTCATATGAGAGTTTCATCTTTCCAAATCTCAGCACTTTCTATCATCTCGATAGTTTTCGAATCAAAAGGATGTTATTGAATATACATGGAAACACTTCTTGACGAAACTCGCCAACCTAATCAAACTTAGAATCATCACCAAAAAATGAAAATATGCGTTTCTTTAGGCTGTTCTCAGCTCATGCATTGATTCTGTTACAGTTTATTATCTAGTGTAATTTGACCAATTTCCAAGATGCCTCATGGCACTAAACTTGGACAGTACTTACTCTAGAAACATTAATGAGGTGCACCTTGCGTGGCTGCGTGCCGAAACACTAAAAAAAAAACACACAAAACTCTCGCTTAAGCCACCGGGCCGCGCCGGCCCCACCATGCCCACTCCAGATGTCTCACTTTGGCCAACAGCTGATAGAAGTCACAAAAGCGACACTGGGCAGAAACCCCACGATCTCGAAATGCAATTGTAAAAGTGACCGAAAATCAAAAATATTCCAAAGTTTCAATATCTGCATTGTGCCCAATCACCGTGCGTTCTTTTGGCGATCGCTATGCGTGCCTGGTGGCTGGAGGTGCAGCGTGACTCAGAAGAGGCCCAGAAAATTCTCGCATATAAGACGAGTCAGATAATTTTTTCAGATCAGTGTTCACTGAAAAATTACACTGATCTTCAAAATTGAATTAAAAGGAATCTCCATATAAGATTTGCCCAACTATCACCGAAATCTCGGCGCTATATCGATTTTTACCAGCTTTTTGGGGCCTCATTGTTTTGCACACTTCCGTTTCCGTTGCTCTGCCTCGGAAAAACGCTCGTGGCTCGAAACCCATCACCACTCACGTTTTTTTCGGGTTCCCCTCAGATTTCAGTGACATTTCTCACGAACAAGTTTATTCAAAGCGTTAGCCTTTTTCTGAACAACTGAGAAAAACCAACAAATTCAAGTTTTGAAAAAGCCGAATCCAGACAAAACAAAAGTCTTTGCCTGCGCTTCTCATCCCGCCGAAACAGTTCAACACAAGGCCAGGTTTTTTCCTCCACGAAATCTTACCCTGCCCTTGTTTCGCCAACGCAGCTTCTGAGCTCAGTGGTTTATGCCTAAGAAACCCTCACGATCGGACTTTATTCCCAACAAAATTCTTGAACCCGGATAACACAGCCTATCACTCTGTTATTCATCCAGCACGCACCCTTTTGCTGCCCCACATACGTTTTGCTAAGTTATTCACTATTGGTTGTTGACCCTCCCCCTTCCGCCTTTAGTGAAAGAACTTAAACCCGGATTTTGGTATCTTATTCTTGGTTATCACTGTCTCGCATCATTTGCCGATATTAATCTGCAATCCCCTTTGTTTCTTGGACACGTTTCTTGCTACTTCTCTTCTCGTCTCCAAGTCTCACTGAGAGTTCAACCCAATCTTTTACAAGAGCAAGTTCCAACCCACCTCTCGATTATTGTTAAATCCCAGGATTTTCAGTGATACTCGACCCGCTTTAACGGGTTAATCGATTATTTTACGTGGATTCCAATGGTTGCTCCTGCATACTCCGAAGACACCTACGTGGACCACGACTTGTCCACCAACTTGGACTCGACCTTTGCATTTGAAGGCCCCGAGAAGCTCCTTGAGGTGTGGTTCTGGCCTGCGCCTGAAGCCATTCCTGAGGGTATTTCGAAAGAAGGCTTGAGAGCCATTCCCTTGGAAAAATGGAAGGCAATCTTGGACTTGGTCAACTGCAAGATTTTGTCGATGAAATCGTCTCCTGCGGTCGATGCATACTTGTTGCTGGAGTCGTCGTTGTTTGTGTTCCCACATAAGATGATTTTGAAGACGTGTGGCACCACCACGACGTTGGCATGTATCGACGAGATTTTCCACACCGCACGCACTTTTTTGGAGTCAGAGATCACGTCCCAGTCGGCTTACAAGGTGTTCTACTCGCGGAGATCATTCATGTTTCCCGACAGACAGGTGCACGTGCATACAGACTGGAAGCACGAGGTACAATTGCTCAACCAGCACTTTGCGTGCGGCAAGCTGTACGTCGTGGGCGATTTCACTTCAGATGACCACTGGTACTTGTACTTGGGCGGCCGCGGCAGCACGAAGCAGGCACGCGGTCACGGCCACGACCAGACGTTTGAGATTTTGATGACCCGTTTGGACCCGGTCAAGACACAGCAGTTTGTCACGGCTCGCAAGCCAGGCGATGTATCGGCAAGTGCGGCCGATGAGGAAGACCTTGACTTGGGCCACGAGCTAGGGTACCTGACCATGGCACTGCTGGCGTTGGACTCGGTGTTCTTGCCCGACTCGGCCGGTTTGGCTGACATGGACTCGCACGCGATCCCGTCGCCGCAGTTGAGCGACAGCATGGAGTTTTCGGACGAAGAGACGCCCTCGCACAAGGCTTCGGGGATTAAGTCCATCCACGACGCGTTTCTGTTCACGCCTTGTGGGTTCCTGTCGAACTCGGTTAGTCATGGCCTGGAGGGGTATTACTACACACTCCACATCACGCCCGAGGCCGGGTGGTCTTACGCGTCGTTCGAGACGAACTATCCGTTCACGCTGTGCAAGCAGGTCGACATTGTAACCGTGTTGAAAAAAGTCTTGGCGATTTTCCGGCCTGGAAAGTTCTCCATGACGTTGTTCAGTGATCAGTTGTGTACGTGCAATGGGCGGCCCAATCATCCGTTTGCGAAGTTGGCTAGCTGCGAAAAGACATTGCGCAAGTTGGGCTACGCCAAGCAGGAGAAGGCCGTCTACGACTTGAAGGGCGAGTATGACTTGTTGTATTTGAATTTCGAAAAACTGGACTAGCTTCAACGAATACAAGGCAGGTGGTTTGGTATTAGATCTTGGGGGATATTAGGGTTTCTGTGCATGCCGTAACGAATAATTGGCACCGTGGCATTCTCTAGAGGTGGTGTTTGCCATGTAGAGTTCGTGCGGCCCGCAGGGTCCTGATACATCATCTAAACCAATACTAGTCTGCGTGTTCTAGAAAGCAGCCAATGGTTATAGCTAATCTACAATTTTTCTCATCCAATGCAATAATCAATCATTTGCAGCGCCGTTCGTAGTCTCTATATGATTGTGTTGCAAAAAGGAGGCTGTTTGTAGAACTGGGTAGTTTGCATAATGGTGCATAACGGTTAAACTCGTGGTTTCAGTCAGTCCTCGCAACCACATCAGCTTTTGATACCCAGCGCAGGGCCGCTTAGGTCTCAGCCAAAACAGTCACTTTCATGGTGATCACGTAAACCCATTGTGGAGATTAGAGCTCACAAACTCACTTTGGGCGACATTGAGTACATCAAAAAATATACATCGCTTAAGATTGCCGCATCAGTCTACTGCTGCTGTTCGTTTATTCCTGCCGCTACGATTTAACTAGCAAGCTTAGATGAGTGCTGCCAGCTTACATGAGTCAAATGAGTGCCAAAGAGCTTTGCAGTTTACAAAATACTCGAAGAAACAGCTTCGTTCTTACTAAGCCCCAACCTGTAATTTCTAGTTTCTTGAGTAGCTGGATCTGACATAGATCAAGGCGTAACCACTATTGCTGAAAACTCCAACCGCGATTGGCGTGCGTGAGAGCCGCACCGAGTAGGATAAGTAGACCAATCAGGGCGCGCGAAAAGCCCGCAGAAAACGAAACAAGAAGCGTTAAAGTCGAAAAACCTCCAAAAATATATGCGACATTTTGTGCGACAAGCGTACATTGGAAAGTAATGAATGGTGTAGATTAACAAGAGTAGTTAATAACAAAGTATAAATATATACAAGCTAGATCTTACTAAGCTTAGAACTTCTTGCCAAAAAGGATGACCTGCAACTGGTCGTACATGGAGATGACACCGGCACCGGCAACACCTCTCAAGATGTTAGCACCGCAACCCTTGAACAAGGACTTGACACCCTCAGCGGCAACAACCTTCTTGAAGCAGTCAAAGGCACCGTCGTACTTGACGGCCTGACCAGAGGTCATCATCATTCTTCTTCTGACAGTGTCCAATGGGTAAGAGGCAGTAGAGGCACCAGTGGTGACAGTCCAACCCAACAAGAACGAGGCCAAGAAAGAACCCTCCAATGGGCCAACCAAAACAACGGGCTTCAAAGAGTCGTACAAACCGAAGTACAAACCTCTGTACACAACAATACCAATAACGGATGGGCCGAAACCTCTGTACAAACCGGCAATACCGTCGGAGGCAAGGGTCTTCTTGTAAACGTCCAACAAACCGTTGAACTGTCTGCCCTCACCACCCTTGGTAGACTTGGCGTCGTTGGCCAATCTGGTTCTGGCGTAGTCCAACGAGTAGACGAAAGCCAAAGAGGTGGCACCAGCCATACCACCGGAAGCCAAGTTACCGGCAAACCACTTGGCGTAAGACTCCTCCTTCTTGAAACCGAACATCTCCTTGAACTTGTCCTTGAAGGCAAAGTTCAAAGCCTGGGTAGGAAAGTATCTGACAACGTTGGCAGTGTTACCTCTCCAGAAAGAGGTGATACCCTCCTCGGCGGCGGTTCTTCTGAAACACTCAGCAATACCGTCGTACTTCTTGGCCAAACGACCCTGCTTCATCATCTCGTCCTGGTTCTGAATCAACAACTTGACTCTCTCGATAGGAGCAGCGGCGGTCTTGGAGACGGCGGCGGAGACACCGCCCATCATAAAGTCGATGAGAAAGGAGTTGTCAGACATGGCTGTTAGTGAATAGTTACGGAGAAAAAAATCTACAAGGGAAAAAACAGGAGAGGCGCGGATTGGGCACGGGGATCTTTCGTTTATATACGCGAGTTTTTCTTTTTTTTTTTTTTTTTTTTTTTTTTCGCTTCCACATTCTTCCTGCTGCCCTGGAAAATTTTCTCGCGCGCCGGCCTTTGGTAGATTCCCGGGAACACGTGACCCGGCCAATGTCGGACCCAATCTCACTTTCTCATTGGCCCATGCCACGCCAGACGCATGCACTGGCTTCACACACCACGCAGCCCGGTTTCCAAGCAGCATCATGATCCGTGCCTTCAAAAACGGGATTAAATTCGAGATTGTTTTCTGTGATACATTTATTTGAAGTTTACCTTGAGTAGATTTTTTTTGAGATTGCATATGGGTATAGTGTCTTGTGGCTGGAGCACAGAAGTGTGATTTCTTTTTCCGCCTCGCCATGGTCTAGGTTGGGACGCCCTGCGATTTGTTGATTTTCGCAAGTAGCCCATATTGGCCAGGGACAGGGCCGCTAACACGCCCTTGATCTCAGAAAACTCTACTAGTGTGAAATTCCAGTTGGTGTTTCAGGTGTGCCTGCATGCTTTTTTTCTTAACATATCTCAACAGCTTATTATCCTGATACTGTTATGAATGTTTAATCACACAAGCTCCCATTTTGCTCGAAACGACATCTGCATTTACGTTGCTCACCGACTCGGTCTTGTGACCGCGCGCGCCTGGCTATTCATTGAAAGTCGGCCTGGCAATGGAGTCGCGTGAGCGCAGTTTGCAGCAATTTATTTCATCATGGCTCACATTTTTACACCTGTGTCCTTTTTGAGCTTCTATTGTTGTTATTTGCTTTGAGAAGATCTATAAATATCCTGCCGTAGTCTCAGCCCAGCCTGAAAATGCAACCTCGACTTTGAAAGTTGCGTTCAATGAAACGTAACGTCCGCCCTGGCTTCGCTTAACGACTCTCTTGTAGTCAACTGGTCCAAGTCGAGAGACGTGCGGATTCTTGACGACCTCTTCTTGGCTGCTTCCACCTGCGGGCCCATATCCTCCAAGAGGATACCTTCTGGATGGTTCAACTTGTCAAAGGGAGCGGTGCTCCAACGATTCAAGTTGTAAGTGTCTATGATCGAAGTGTTATCGTTGTAGTACGACTCCGTCACCGTCTGGCGGCGCATTGAATCATCAGCCAGGTACAGACCTTTTCTCGACCTCATTTGGGGTGTTGCTGTGGATGGCACGAGTGTCAGGTCCTTTTCGTATTTGAGAGAGCCATCCACACTTGCTCGATTTGGATCAGTGGGATCGTAGTCCTCGGGATATAGGTCGTACTCACCCCTTTGCACACATTCGCGAATAATGTCTGAATCCTTAGGAAAGTAAAATTTTTGAATGATGTCGTAAATTGCTCTGGGAAGAAGGCACGCAACTATGCCGATCGCTAAGCATGACCAGAACATCGCCAGCCCAAACATGATTTTGGCAACCTGGTAAAATTCCCCCGACCACGTTCCAGCGGTCCAAATGCCAGTCCACGCAAAAATGATAAGTGTGGAGAATAAGTGCGCAAGGAATGAAAGATAATCCCAACGGTACTGATGCATCCACACATACAGATTGGCACTGATACACGAGATGCATGTCACCAAGACACCGACGTAGAATCGATGGTCGGCATTCAAGCCACTTGCAAGCTGAAATGTCTGGCAGTAAGTCCAGTAAGGGAAGAAGAAAGACACAAATGACTGGTAAAGACCATCAAACGCGTAAATCCAAAAAGCAGTTTCTGTGAACTCAGTACGCATTATACCGGCTCGGTATAGTTCGGGGACTATCATTGACACCTTGGCGCTGACATCTTGGTCAAAAACAGCAAGGAAAATGACGGGCAAAGAAGTAAAGGCCAAGTTGTAGAACATGATGTAGGTGAACTCGAACAAATACGAGCCATCGAAATTGTTGAAGACACTGTACCAGAACAAGGCGAGCGTGTAGTTGATGTTCTTGAAAAAAAAACTGGGGATCATCTCGGCAAACCGCTTGTAGGACCATCTTCCGTGAGTCAAGAGAAGTCTTGTCAAGAATCTGAACTGGCCGACAGCATAGTCCGAAGCCATGGCTGCCTGCCTTCCCTCTTCGCCAGTGATGCCGACACCTACATCTGCAGCCTGAATCATGGCGACATCATTGGATCCATCACCTATCGCTAAAGTCATCACATCCAAGGTGTCTTTCACCATCTTGACAACAGCAGCTTTCTGAGCCGGAGACACACGACAACATAATACCGCACGACACTGCTTACAAAGAAGAAGAAATTTTCTTTGAATCTCGTGATTTCCTAAGGCCAACTTCAATGCATCCCCATCAATGACTACCCCAAACTTCTCACTTGGCGCTGAATGATCTTCTATAGCATCTTGCAACTCCTCATATGAACCTGTCATACCAAAGTGCTCTTTCAAATAACCATCGATTAATTTCTCAATAATCATGATCTCATCATCTCCATATAATATGCCATGCTTAGCCGCTTCATTGTCCAGTATTTCAGTTTTCAAGACCAAGAGATCCATATCATTTCCGAGCAAGTTACAAGAAAACCCAATATTGATCGCTGTCTCGACTTTATCACCAGTCAAAACCCACAATTTGATTCCGGCATTGCCGAGGATGGCAATGGACTCCGGAACACCATCCTGCAATCTATCTTCGATCGCTGTACCACCAAGCAACACCAACTCCCTTTCAATCGAGTCAGCAACGGCCTCGACTTGCGCATCGCGATCGGCTAAGGATGATGATGCTTCCAAGTATTTGGTATTCCAAGCTTGATATTGTGACCAAGTAAGTTCACGTTTTGCAATGCACAATGTCCTTAAACCTTCAGTAGCATACTCTTCGAGGTGACGAGACGTTTCATCAAGATAGCTCTGGTCGTTGTTGCTCCCCGAAAGTCTGGAATAAATGATCGAGTCGGCACCTTTACAATAGAGAATAACCTTTGGCTCCTGACTACCATCGTCGCTAGGCACTCTCACAATAGCGCTCATTCTCTTCCTTGTCGAGTTGAATTCAAGAGTGTTGAGAACCTGATATTCACGCTTTTGCCCCTGAACGCGGACAACATAGCCGCGCTTAGTCTTGTCCGAGAACACAAAGCCAAGCGACCGAGCGGTGCCCACCAACGCGGCTTCATCAGGAGACTGTGCCTTTAAAATCAGCTTCTGGGCATTCTTTGGGTCTTCTTCAACAAGGACCGAATGGCACAACGCCAACGCAAGAAAAAATTCCTCGTTGCAAGCCTGCTGTAAACTCCCGCTCGCTCCTTTCAAATCCTGGACCAACTCTTTCGACACGAGTGTACCATCGTTATCATAAATGTTCTCCGAGATCGATCTCAAATTTCTGAGCATAGCCTCGCGGTCTTTTGCAATGGCCTCCTTTTCGATCCTGGACTCTTCCTCTACATTGAAACCAAGACGCCGCCTGAGTCCCGCAAGGGCCTCCGTATATGCACGGCCGTAGGAAACACCATTAATGGTGCACTTTCTGAATTCCATCAAATTCTGAGTTAAAGTTCCTGTTTTGTCGCTGAAAATATACTCAACCTGGCCCAAGTCATCAGAAATACCCCAAGACCGCGGGTTACAAGGAAAGTCCAATTTTTCGTAGTAGAGACCCAAGTCCGAGTGAATGAAAAACGCCTGCAAAGACTTGATGATCTCGATGGTGATGTAAAGCGAGATTGGTACCAAAGACTGGTACAAGATGACTGCAACGAAAAAGTTTGCGAGGCCGTTCTTGAATGGCGACCCAGCAATGGTGCCAAACTCAAAGTAATCGCGTGAAGTGCCCGTGTGCCGGTAATATAGCCCACTGGCCAAGCCTGAGACGAAGCACATGACAAACAAAATGACGAAATTGATGATGACGTAGTAATTTAGCTCGCGCGAGATGCGTGATTTCTTCAGTGGTGTTGCACCGGAGTTCAACATGATCTTTGTCTCGTCGCCCGTGAACACGACCACACCGATGATCCATCTCGTGTTCCGAAGATAACATCCGCGAAGAATCAAGTTGTTGATTGTAGCAGACTCCTTGTTGATCTCGCCATCTTTCCCATACACGACCGCGCCTTCATATGTGTAGAGATTTGGCAGCGGGCCCCCACTCTCGTTCCCGCAGTTCATATCCATGAATTCGTCCGCTCGCTTCACCTTCTTTGGGTCCGTTGAAAACAAAAGTGCTTGTTTGATTTTGAGGTTTGTCTCGCCATCGAGATTCTTCGTCTCGACAAAGCAACAGTTGTCTTCGTCACTCGAGGAGAGTATCATCACGTCAGCTGGCACTTCTTCGTTGTTGTGAATGCGAAGCACGTCCCCGACCTTGACCTCTTTCCACGTCTTTTTCTGAAACCCCAAGGTCTTATTTTTTTCATGAAGCGAGGATTTCATTGTCTGCATTGATTTCCTGGCATTCGATCTTCCTGCACCTGGAGCCACCGAGTGTCGCCTGAACTCAAATGTACTATCAAAGCTTTTTCTGGCACCTTCTGATTCTTCTTGTGTGGCATCACGCTTCTTTGCGGCGCGGCCTTTGCTGGTGACATTTCTCTTTGCGGTTCGTAGAAACGAAAGAAGGAGTTTCGTGTTCCATTTCTTGAACCGCCTCCATAACGATATACTCTCGTCATCGACGTTCCTGTTCATGTATACATACCCCAGTTCGCTGTCACGGAGCTGTGAGAGAATGTGCGTGGTCTGATTGTTGACCTCCATGTCAGACGCCGTTCTCTGCGAATCTTCCACGGAATCCTTCAACGCGGTGATGCACACAATCACGATAAGAGGCACCGCGGCTAGCACCGGCGACGGCACGCCGAAGATCGGGAAAATGCCCAAAATGATGAGAAACAAGAAGTAGTTATTAGCAATGTCGCGCGAAAACTGGTTCCATATTGTTTTGGGGAAAAAGGTTAACGCCGTGTACTTTGCCGTCTTTATCTTATTTCTATGATATGTTGTGACGGGGAACCCTGTCTCGGGGTCTAGCATGTGGTCTGGGAGATTGCGGTTAAACACAATGACGCGCTTCTCGTGCCTCCGATCTTTCGGGTCGACCGGTGCTTGCAGCTTCAGCGTATCAATAGGATCATCACGTGAAGCGTTTGAGTCAATCACGTCGAACTCAGCCGTTACGCTAGCGTCATCAAGTGACGCATGGGACGCGTTGTGGCTCGCACTCCTCGCGCTTTTAGTTGATGGGTCTCTCCGGAAGAGTCTCCGCATCGTTTTCAGCCGGCTGACGTTCTCCTGCTTCGGCCGCCCCGCCTTCGTGCGCGTAGTACCCCACCGAAGCCGGCGCATGTGCGTGGGCTCTTTTTCAGGGGGAAACATCTCGGTCAAGGGCGTGCCTGGGAATGAAACCGCGTTTTCATCGTTGAAAGGAGAATTTGGCAGCGCGCCCGAACCTGGAAGCTGGAATTGTAGCAGTGGTTTTGCCCTGGGCGCCTGGTTGAGCCGCGGCGTGTTCATGATACTGTTATTCGAGGTGTCTGCCGAGTTGTCGGAAAAGTTCGACGCATTGTCCATAAATGGACTCTTGGGGTATGTGAAAGAGTCCATAGCCAAGTCGTCGCGGCGTGTATTTGACGCTGGTCTCGATGTAGATGCGGCGCAAATTTCAGCTTGAGATTTTTTATTCTTCTTTGGGAGACTGGCGTTGCCGAAAAATCAAAGTCTTGGCCCGATTTTAACGAGTGACAGTGACTGAAATGTTATGAGTGTGCCAGCCAGGCGAATGATTGTAGTCAGAAAAAAGCGAAGGCCCGAATCGGAACGCGGGCTATTAGTAACGCGACAGCTCGAAAAAAGAACCGAAGAGTACGAAAATAGAGGTTACAAGATCTGCGTCTGCGGCATGTTGGATTTCATGGCGCATTTTTCAACAGACAAATCATGACTTTCGTGATTTTCATTGCTATAGATCTCGAGAATTTTGTATTTCAGAACTAACTAGGAAGGAAAGTATTGCGATGAAAAAGGGGGGAAGCTACTGACACGTGTTCATCCAATGCTACCACAGATCTGATATCGCTGCATCCCCCGCTCCAACGAATGATTTTGC
>JAKTYQ010000333.1:0-11650 GCA_030674525.1 Metschnikowia chrysoperlae
AAACAGGAATCAACAGAAAGGCCAAAGTCAGCATTTTGACCAACCTGCAGATGCAAAAACGGCACAGGCTGGGCCGCCTCAGTCCTGTGAGCCCCGTCGACGACAGTTTCGAGGATAAGCTTCTGTTTTCATTTGCAGATGCATACCGGTACTTGGCCGATACGTTGGCCAAGACAAAGAAGTTTATTTTGGGGCTAGATTTTAATGCCGATTTGGCGAAAAAGTACCCTCCTTTGGCGGTCGTTTATGGCGACAAGGTACCCTCTGTGCGCGGGCTGTACGTGCACTCGCGCCAGGACATCAAAGACGGAAATTACTACCATTTCTTCTACGGCAGGGGAGATGGTGTGGTGAACATGCGCTGGTTGATGCCCGAAAATAAGGGATTCAGCATGTACGACCCGGACACCAGAGAGGGCCACATTGTCGGCAAGTTTGCTTCAAGTGCAGGCCACGTGAACTTGATGAGCGACTTTGAGGCCATGGCCGGCGCGTTGGGCGCGATCATGGAGGCGGAAAAGTCATGGTGGAAGTAGACTTACAGAGAAACGCTAGGTGGTGGGTGGTGAGGGGGTAATCATGCATATAGACAATGTAAACATAGAGTTTTCAATGAGAAATGTCACAGTTTGAAAGAGACTTTAATTTTCTAACATCGCAGGCGATTCGAACATGGCCTGTCAGGGTTTTTGTGCGTCCTCATTTTGGAAGTCGCATCAGACTCGTAGCATTTGGAGCGGTATGGTTTTGGGGTGCAAACTACAAGAAAAGGCGATGAGCCCTGGTTTTTTGCGAGCCCCGCATACCGAAGTAGATGAGTAAAGATTTGAAATATTGCTCCCAGTCAAATTAGGGTACAAAACCAAACCGTATATACCTCGCTCCTATGAGTCAGGTGGAGGGAAGGCTATATTGTGTTGTATTGTATTTAGCCGCCAAGCCATGCGGTCCAATCTGCCTTATCTCACAAAAATCCAGTCAGTTAGTCAGCAATGATTCACATCCTCACGTGTTCACGATCGTTGTCATAGCTTCGGTATTCCCATATATGGCTAGGCCAATAGATCCGCGAAGTATTCAATGTATCTATCAAAGAACATGGCGATACAACTAATAGCAAAACCACGAGGCCAAGTGAGAGTCAACGCGAGGTTTTTTTGGGTCATGTGGTCATTCAAAGAGTAGTCTCAATCTGGCCATCTGCCAGACCATCCTTAGTTTGTCACCAGTAGCAGTTTCGATGATAAATTAGCTCAGAAAAGAGCAGTAAGCATGAAATAGAGCCATGATACGCAAAAATGACGGCTAGAAAGTTGAAAAAAAGGCCGTATCATTCACAGAAAATCGTCAGAGCCACAGCTCGATCATTTGTCCATTACATGTCACGTGACCTATTCGTCTGCCTCTTCATACAACACAGTGATCCACAAGCTGCACGCCAGACATGGTGCCACGATCTGAAACCCGCCCGCGCCGTCGGGCGTGCCGCGCTCCAAATCACTTTCTAAAAGTAGAATTGACCCAATGGATGTGCATCTCGGGCAGTCTTTCGTCCACTGATAGAGGCCCGAGCCTGGATCCTGCATCTCGGCGAAATCAGTCAATGTGTAGTAATCCAAGCCTGCGCCTGTAATATTTAGACCCCGCTTCTTGAACTTATTTTTCAAATCCTCGTCGTAAGCAAGACGTTTTTGTTCATCGCTCAAGGTGGCATATGCAGCTTGGAGTTGTGCGATTGAGTGACCTCCTGAGTCGACTTCCGCGGCGCCATTTTTGTCCGGGTGCAGCTGAAGTAAAAGCCGGTGGTATGCAGCACGAACCTGCTTCGCCGGCGCATCCGACAGGACCCCCAATACCTCGTAATATGTCAAATCCATTGCTTTCTGCGGTGGTTCGCTTCGGCGCATCGGCGTCTGCTTCGTGCATGCATACGGCACTCGCGGCGCGACATGCATTGAGACGGTACGTGCGATGCGCCGGAAAAACTCATCTCATCTTAACAAATCACAAATCCACACAAATAGGCATGGGCAAGTCGCAAACGAAGACGTCTGAGTTGGCGGTGGCCGCGGCACTGGACGCGCCCGCATATGTGGTGGGCCTGATCTTCAACGGGATGGAAATCCCGGCAGACAGCTCGTTTGAGCTTTATCAGCATAAGAGTGATTCTCACAGATATGTTCTACACGGTGAAAACCAAACGTTAGAGTATAACGGTGACACGGGCGAGGCGCAGGACAGCAATGAGTACGTGGTGGCACTCTACGACCCAAAACAAAAATCCCTAGAGCTCTATAAGGCGCCCGTGATCCCGCTGCACGTGACCTCGCTAGACCACCGGGTGCATAAGGGACCAAAGGTCAAGCTGCGGGGCCAGTTGTTCACCGCGCAACGCAATGCGTTAGGTGAGGCGTTCGGTACGAAGAAAGCAAAGGCGAAAATCGCCAGTTTGCAGCGGAACCGTATCGACGCGGACAAGTTGCAGGATATGGAGTTGGATATCATTGACAACGTCACAGAACTCACTGCAGAGATGCCGCTGCGCGAGCAGTTGCTGGAGGAAGGTGCTGCAGAACGGCCCGTGCCGCCTTGCAACGAGGCGGCCACCCAGCCAGAGGACATTTACCCGCTCGAGGGCATTATTTCCTCGCGCGAACTCGCGGCGATCCGTGTGGGCAGCATGATGGAAGCAAGTGCTGCAGAACGCACGGAAATGTTGCCTTTTGGCAAGTCGGCGTTTGTGGCGAAACACCTCGAGCGGTTTGCCGCCTTGGGCGACACGGAAAAGGTGCAGATGTTGTATTACGCGTCGCTTTTATTCGGTGTATACGCGCACCGGCGCTCGCGGGATAAGACGTCTCTCATTGAGGCGTTGGGCAACAAGCCCGCGGAGATTTTGGTGGACGGAGTGTTGGAACGGTTTGCCGTGGCCCGCCGGCTGTCGGCATTTGCCAAGTCGAAGGACCGGTCCTTTTTCATTGACCCATTCCACGAGGACAAATTGCTCTGTCATATCTTGGCGCTTTTGTTCCACATCAGTGGTTTCACCTTGGAGTTGGTGCCGTTGGCGCACGAGTTGAACATGAAACCCACGCGGATCACGGGGCTCTTGCGGGCATTGGGTGCCACCGTCAAGCCCGTGGGTGTGGGATTGGCGCAGGAATTGGGCCTCTCGAAGAAAGATGCCACCACGTATAAGGTCGCCGTGTTGAAGGTACCATTCAAGTTGCCCGAGATGGTGCGCCGTGGTGGCCGTCGCTGATGCATGTAGATAATGTTTAATTTTTATTAGAAATCAAAGGAATGGTAGAATGGGGTTTGGTGCAGTAATTCTAGGACAGTATGACGACTGATTAGAGGTAGCACAACAGGTACATTGTTTGGAGGATCCCTATACATTAGGATAGAAAAGCATCCATTTCATCAATTGTCATGTTTATTTGAGTTATTGGTTGCATGAGGCAAATTTGCAGACACGGAAAAAGGTCATGGTGATTGATTTTAATGGCCTGTGGAAGAAAACTAAGATTGCTTCAGTGGACTAAGACGTGGGGTTCAAAACAGTGACCTAAGTAGACAGATTGAGCTATAAGACATAACAGAAGCCGGAATGCTTTTGTGGACTCAAAGAATAGAAAAAACACCAAAAGGATGAGAGAGAGAAAAAAGGGTATTCAGTAGTCTTTGCCGGTCTTTAGCCCTTCTCAACAGATGCATGCTGTTATAGTCGTACGATGCTCATGCCATTAACAGCCGTATTATGAATGGAAAGATGTGGCTAGATAAAGCATAGTCAGTTGATCCTCACATGGCCGTCTTAGATAAATTACTGAGAGCCACAAAAGCAAATTTGACAAGTATAAAACTTCAAATCCTTCTATTGAATATAATTGCGACAAGCAACACGCTGCATATGTTTACCACTGCCCAACTTATACAAAGCTATTAAAGATCTGTAAGGATTTTCTGAATGCAAGTAAGATAGCGTTATACTGTATTCTGGTGGTCTAATAAAAGAAAGCAAGACAATCGACCTTAAATTATTCAGATAAACATGACCCAAAAATTCCGTTAAACGAACAATCTTAAAAAAAAGATATGGTAGTAAAGTCTTTAGTAGATAATGAATCTATATCTTTTAAATGTTTCAGTGAAATTTCAATTTCTATATTGTACTCACCAATTTCATGTGTTATTTCTATCAATGGATCTTTCTGAATTATTGCTCGTTTTATACGTCTAACAAATCCTGTTGGAACTACTGGAATCTCGATGTTGTCTTGTTCTACATATAGTACCAATTTTGTATAGTCTTTATACAATTTGCTATGTTCTGAGCGAATCTTTCTCTGTTACTATTAGAAACATCTTCTCTTAATATTTTATATGTTGATGGATTCGTCGAAAATTCTCACCCTCAACATTCATAATCATGTCTGGTTTAAATTAAAAAAATGTATCGCGGTCTCACCTCAACCTGTGCCTTCACGTCAGAATATCACTTTCAGTACCTTCAAC
Organism: Metschnikowia chrysoperlae; assembly: GCA_030674525.1. Lineage (NCBI taxonomy): Eukaryota > Fungi > Ascomycota > Pichiomycetes > Serinales > Metschnikowiaceae > Metschnikowia > Metschnikowia chrysoperlae. The sequence continues at coordinate 4,519 of JAKTYQ010000333.1, forward strand.
AAGCCCACGGCCACACTCGCTCACAGACAAAATGGCACCCAAACAGTATGATACAAGTTTTCTTTTGCTTCTCATCTTTTTATTGTTTGTTTCATGCTAACTTTTACAAGGTACAAAGCGTGTCTTTTTGGTATGTACGTCCCAAAATGGAGTGCGTTCCGGATCATTTCAAGATCTGGAATGGATGCATGACTCGAGCCCAGAATGAATGAAAACAAAACTCTGAAGCTAGCCAAAAAACAAATAACATACAAAGCTTCAATGCACAAAGCACAATGCACATATACTAACATCTTAGACCTCGACGGCACGTTGCTCAACACCGAGGATATCTACACGGAAGGCACCTCTCAAGTGCTTGCCAAATACGGCAAGGGGCCGTTGACTTGGGATGTAAAGCTCGATTTGCAAGGCCGCCCAGGGCCCGAGGCCACACGCAGACTTTTGCAGGCCTATGGAATCACACAGGTCACGCCGGAGCAGTATATGCAGCAGGCGTTTGATGTCTTGCAAACACTCTGGGGTAAAAGCGACTGGCTAGACGGCGCGTTGCCCCTCTTAAAGTATTTGGAAGAGAGAAACATTCCTTTGGCGCTCGGAACCGGGTCCAACTTGGAGAACTACAAGCTCAAAACAGATAGGTTGGCCGAACACTTTGAGGTGTTTAAGCACCACATTGTTACCGGTGATGACGTGCGTGTGCCGCCCGGAAGAGGCAAGCCGCACCCGGACATCTGGCACATTTGCCTTGAATCGCTCAATCGGGAAAGAGACCAGATGGGTTTGGAGAGGATAACCATTGAGGAGTGCTTAGTGTTTGAGGACGGCATTCCTGGCGTACTTTCCGGAAAAAACGCTAACGCCACGGTTGTTTGGGTCCCCCATCCCGGCGCCCTTGCTGAACTTGATGGAAAGGAAAACGACATCATAGGCGACGGCGGGGAAGTTCTCCCCAGCTTGGCCGCGTTCGATCCGGCCAAATATGGATTGTGAGTGTAGCGTGCCAGACTTCTTTCAGCGCTTGCCATACTGGCAGCCGTAACACCTGTAATTTAAGGGCTGGCAAAAGCTTAGGTGGATGGTCAGTGGCAGCCGCAGTCCAGCGAAGTTCGATAGACGTCTCTATGCATACATAGATTTCTGGAAAACAAGGCAGGCGACTCTGGCTTGTTAGTCCGGTACATCAAACAAAGAAAGAAGAATCGAACTCAAAGCTGTGTAAAGAGTCCACTCTTCGAATGGCCCAGTATGACGCACTCCACTGCCAGCGTTGTATGATATGAGATTGAAATGATAACATTGCTTGATGTTTATTTATTTCATCAATATTACTCTAAATAATTCCCTGAAATAAGAGAAGTCGTAGCAAAGTCTCCACCGAAGTGTATCTATGGGAATCGGTAGAGCCAGTAACGCGGCTGCTACACTCGATCCATCTTATTATCTTATTTTTTTCCATTGTTTTCCATACATGGACTGGAAGCCAGAATCGCTTGCCTTGCTCTCCACAAAAGTATTTATGAATCAAGCCCGCTTCGCTACCATGCCTTGCGTAACAGAACGGTTAGTACAGTGCTTGGGCTTTGGATCGTGGAAATGTAAATTGCCAAGGCTGAAATATTTTGTCGTTAATGAGAAAAGAAAAACCTCACAATAGAAACGTAAAGACGTTTTGCTAAACTATATTGTCTGGTCTCAGTGGGGCAGATGGTATCTTCACCTGCAATGAGGGCTGAAGGCCTAAATGTGCAAGTCTCAGGTTCTTTCATCTCGAACAAAATCTTATAATGTTACCTTCAGACTTGCAAATTTCAGGCAATACGAACAAGAAAGGACACAGACCGACTTTGCCAAATCCAAAAAACCCGTAGAATCTGTCACCTTTTTTTTTTAAAGATATATCACATTATAGGACGCTCTCGTTAAAGTATGCCAGGCACACCCAAACAAGCGCAAAAACTATACAACATAAAAAACCTATAATAGATCGACTTCACCCCAGGCGTCGTTTGGCGACACGAGATCTCTCATCGGAAATGAATCCGCTTTGAGACCTCTACCCAGAATGAACTCAACTAAACAGACTTATCAGTGTCATCGGCCCATGGGGTTGGTCCTCCCAAGAGCGCGAGACAATAGTCGATTCAGGAGGGGGGCGAGACTAACTCCATTCTCCGCCTCCCTGCGCCGTCCTGAATACGCCTTACGTACCACTTTCACAAACCAATTGAGGTTGCGCAAGTTTGTAAATGTTTTATCAGCAGGTGCAAGCATTTCTCTCAAGTTCATTGGCCTCGAAAAGCCTAGTTTGTTCCACCAGTATCTGGAGCATGTGCACTCATTGTAGAGGTGAGCCAACATAGCCTTTGAAGATACTGTTTCTAAACACAAGAGACATTCCATGTCCCTTCCAACCTTCGGAGCATCATGTATGGGCACATAGGACCCGTAGTTGAAGTGATGAAGCGCTGTTAAGTCATTTCTTAAGAGCCACTCATGCTTGTACATCTCTTTCCAGAACTTTTTCCAGCGTTGCGGCTTTCTGGCTTTATGTGTGGCACGGAAACCTTTCACAATGCCTTGCAGCTGATACTAATATAGCACCAAAAGGCATTTATCTGACATATACAAATATTCATTAAAAGAGCCTGGCGCATTCAATATGTACCCGTCAAGAATATCTGAGAGGAATCTTGCTAGCACTACAATTGTGAAAAAAGGCAAAGACATAAAAAAGAAGGAATAACTAGCCTGGTCGAATATTAGTCCCACGCTAGGCGTCACGTGACGCGGCCCCAGCACCGATCTCAATAACGAGAGACTTCACAGGATTTCCAGCAACACACATCACTCGATAATGCACCTTGGCTGGAAAATTAAGAAAAGCAAATCTCGAATATGAAGAACCCATATACCCTGAAATATTCAAGACTTTAAGCAACCCTTTCGGGTGCAGGCGCACGGGCCGTCTGAGAATATCCTGCATAGACCATACGCGTCCTCATGGATCCAAGAAGAACCCAATTTCAGTCCAGCGCATTGAATAAAAGCCAAATAGGCCAAAAAACTGGCTGAAATACCCAAATTTCCCTTCGTTTTTGCCCCAAAACCCACAATATCACCCTTGGATGATGGAGGCTACGCAGCCGACTCAGACGCAGCCGACACAGCAGGCACCCTATACACAACCACAGGAATCGCAGGACGATAACCATATTTGCCGATTGATCTGCACCACGGGCCAGTACCAGCAATTCGACCTCAACAAGGCGCGCCCGACATCCACGCCTGTGCAAGGCCAGAAAAAAACGTGGGTTTTTGGCCGCAATTCCGAGTGTGATTGCGTATTAGCGACGTGTTCTAGGCTATCGAATAGACACTTTAAGCTATGGCTAAGTCTCAACGATGATACGTTGTGGATTCAAGACACGTCTACCAACGGCACGTACCTTAACGGCAGCCGGCTTGTGAAGGGCCTGAACTACATTGTGAGCCAGGGCGACGAGATATCCGTGGGCGTAGGCGTACCAAAAGACGTGATTCGGTTTGTGGTGCTTTTCGCCGACAAATACAACCCGCTGAACTCAGCCAACAGTTCGGTCATCCGCGACGAGGGTATCTATAAGGATTTTATTGTGAAAAATGAAACGATCGGCCAGGGTGCGTTCGCGACAGTGAAAAAAGTGATCGAGAGGAAAACGGGCGACGCGTATGCGGTGAAAATCATCAACCGGCGCCGCGCGATCCAGGCCGGCGGCAAGGGTGCCATGGCGGGCGTCAATCGTGAACTAGACATCTTGCGCCAGCTCGACCACCCGAACATTGTGCGGTTAAAGTCGTTTTATGAGGATATCGAAAACTACTATTTGGTGATGGAATTGGTGCCCGGCGGCGACCTCATGGACTTCGTTGCAGCCAACGGCGCCATTGGTGAGGATGCCACGCAAGTAATTACCAAGCAGATCTTGGACGGGATCGCATACGTGCATAAACTAGGCATCCTGCACCGGGACTTGAAGCCAGATAACATATTGATCATGCAAGACGACCCGATTGTGGTGAAGATCACCGACTTTGGCTTGGCAAAGATCAGCGATAACGCCACGTTCATGAAGACGTTTTGCGGCACGTTGGCGTATGTGGCGCCCGAGGTGATCACGGGCAAATACGACCTGCAGGCGCTGCAGGACCCGGACTCAAATTACAGCAACTTGGTGGACATCTGGCTGCTTGGATGCTTGGTGTACGTGCTTTTGACGTCACACCTCCCGTTCAACGGCAAAACGCAGGCTCAGATGTTCCAGAAAATCAAGCTGGGCGAGTTCTTAGACTCGCCTTTGGCCTCATACAACGTTTCTCAGGACGGACGTGATTTCCTCAAATGCTGCCTCACGGTGGACCCTGCGCGCAGATTCAATGCTGCTCAGGCGCTTAAGCACCCATGGCTTGCCGGGGTTGAAGGCTGTGTCCCCGAGGCAGGACTGCAGCCATCTCAAAAGGTGCTCAGCTTATCGCAACTGACGCTGCAGCAGGCCCGCAAAATCGAGCATGGCATCCATATCAGCGCGCTGAGCAAGTTGGATGACGACGTCATGATGCGGCCGTTGGAGAATTCTGCCCGCGCCGCGAAAAACGCAGAGTTCAAGGTGCCTAAACGCGTGGTGCCGCTTCCGCAGCTGCAGCCAGTAACAAACGACAACTTAGCCGCTGCAGAACTGTTGCATAACGGCGCCAATACGCAAAACCCTCGAAAACGCCAGCATAGTGACGCGGGGAACATACCCAACACGCGGCAGCGGCTCAGCAGCATCCCAGAACTATCTGTAGCGCCCAAGGATGTGTTTTTGACGCTTTCCCCGCTCGAAAACTCGTTTTCGCGTGATGCAATCTACGTGCGCCAGGGCGTCAACCCGTACGCGATCGGGCGCAATGAAGCGTGTGACACCTTCATCAACGATGACCGCATGCTGAAGATACACTGCCTTATACACAGGAAACGACACCCGATGGCCGGCGCCTCGATCTACGAAAGCCCTGCTCACTGCCTTGAGGATCTCTGGCTCCTTGACTTCAGCACAAACTCGTGTCACGTGAACGGCGTGCGCTTGGGCAAGTACAAGAAGGTGCAGCTCTTTAATGGTGACCGCGTCGATCTATTCGTGGATGACACGATCCACCAGCTGTTGAGTTTCACGTTGAAGATCAACGATAGTACAGGACTTTTTAGCGGTGGCGAAAGAGCAGGTGCTGCATTTGTAAATGTCATTCGCTTTGATGCTAGTGACGAAAAACTACGCCCTTCCATCGTGCCGGAACCGGTCGCTAACGGGAAATCTGCCGGGGAAAAGGACGCCATGGCCGGATTTGGCGGGAACTTCAACTCGCTGCTCAGGCTCCAGCGGAAACTCCACGAAGACACACGAAGTAGTCCGCTGAAACCACTGCTGCTGAAACGGGCACATCTACAGAGCGGCCAGGCGCGGCCTATGAACTCGTGGGGGTAACCAAACTCTATTCATAGACAATACAAAGGAAGACACAGCATGGGAAAAAGGGGCTATTTTAGTCATCTGGATGTTTTTGGCTTTAGTGATAATAGGGCTGACCGCAAACTTCGTGAGACAAGCCGGAAATAAGAGTCTCTCTCCTGTTGTTTCGTTGGTCCATCGGAACTCTCACTTTTTGTGAAACGCTGTGTCGTCCTATATGCTCTTCTTCACAAGTTATTACGTTTAAAAAGGCCAAGTCAAGCTCAGTGTCCAACAAATGTTTTTTGTATTATTTAGGTCAAATTTTGCATGGCTTTCGGTATGTCGGTATACTGACGAAAAGCGAATATCGTATATGCAGCTGAACAACACCTTGAAATTCGTGTTGGGCGACTTTTGCGGATACCAGGCTGAAATTTAGGGACACGCTATCAACTAAAAATTTGGTGAATAGCAATATTTGTCACTTTCAGCTTCCACCGAAGTGCATGGAAAAAGCCGAGCTGCATCATTCTGCAAGGAGGGACCTCCACTCTTCGAACAGCATTGCATTCATGAAGCGTTTCTTCGGATTATGCAAACTGCCAAGCCCATACGCTTGCCATTCCAGAAACCTGCTGCAAAGCATTCATTTTATCACGTGACCATGTTTTGATTTCAATCAATCCAGCTCAAAATTCACAATCCGTGGCTGCACGATTTAAGCGCCGCGCAGTGACCGCGTGGGGGACAAATCGAACTCCCTGGGTATGGTATTCTCTTTATTGGCAAGCACACCCGATGGGCCCGATAAACTGGGTCGTTTCAAGAAATCTGCTGCCGACGAGTTCAGATCGACTAAACGACGCAATTTCAGTGTTTTGGTAAGACTGTGTATGATGTGGTCCTTGTCCTTCAATGTCTCCTTGAGCAGCCAAATTTCCTCCTCTTGCTCTTGTAGAAGCTCCTGCAAATGCTTATCGGGCAGGATTTTCGGCACCAGTTTCTGCAAAGTGGCGATTTTCTGAGTGGCGAGCCGGAGCTGCTTCTCCAAATGAGAAATGTACGCCTTGTGCTCCTCCATTTCGTAATTTACCCGGTTATAAAACTCCTCCAAATTCGACATCATCATCTGCAGCGCGCCTTTATCGAGGTCCACACCCAATATATCGTTCAATGCGTCGTTTCGGAGCAAAATCGTTTCCGTCTTTTGTAGATCGGTGAGACGAGTCAAATGCTCGATTTTCTCGTTTTGCACCTGGATTTCCGCCTCCAACTCGGCCGTCACTGATGAGTCTGTGCAGGATCCAACTGGCGACATGCTAACCAGGGGCGACACGCTCAGTTTCAACGACTCGATCTGCCTTTTTTGTGTGTCAACAGTTTGACGAAGCTCCTCGATAATGCGACTGGAATCCAGGCTAGAAATCGCAGTTTTCCGATTCTTGGATACGTCCATTACGATGTCTTTAGCCCGTGCGGCAAAGCGAAGCGTGTTGCTTGTCTCCGTTATGAGCTGCAGGTCTAGATGCGGCTGGTTGCTGCCCAAATGCACAGTGCACAAGATCAGAATAAGCGAGCTGCCTGAGAGCGCCGGCTGGAGAAGCCGGGTGAGTTTCGAGTCTCGGTACGGAATGTGCTCTATGCCAGACACGTAGTTGGCC
>JAKTYQ010000334.1:0-11608 GCA_030674525.1 Metschnikowia chrysoperlae
AGCCTTTGCACAAGATGCGCAAGTTTCCAATGATGAGTGGTTCAACCAGATTCCCTTGAAAGGCAAAGGTCCAAACGGTTGTGACTTCAGTGACATGGATATTGCATCCCTGCACCACTTGAGACTCGTGGAGGCGCACCCAATGTACGTTGCTTGTCAACGTGGGCTAGTCAAGACCAATGCTGATGGACAGCTCTCGAGAAATATGAAGAGAGATGTGGAGACTGTCGCTGCCAAACAAGTCTCGAGCCCCTCTATCCATGATTTGGATGAAGAGGACGACTTGGATGAAGAGGACGACTTGGATGTTGTGGTTCCTGATGATGAGGAGACCACTTTGACCAAGGTGGCTGAATTTACCAAAGAGCTCGAGACTTTAAAGGCTAGCATGCCGGCTGTTTCTGATGAAGAGATTGAGGACCCCGAGCTTCTCTTGCCTATCAGGGAACAATTCAAGGAATTGATGTCAAAACTGGAATTTCTCAATGTCCTGTATGACCAAGTCATTGATTTGAAGAAAAGTATTTACAAGTTCTCTGAAACGATTGATGACTACAATGGCATAGCAAATACTATGTGCATCACGAGCAGAGCCTCTTACTGTGTTCATTTCAGCCAACGCAGGTATCACTATGAACTTTTGGATATACAAAAAAAGTATAATGTCTTGAGCGAAGATATGAAAACAAATAAGGAGGCTAGAACAAAGGAGCTCTTTCAGTCATACAAGAGCCGGCTCGATGCCTTGCAAGCTCGCTTTAGTGTGATTCTTGAAGTCGACTACAGACTGTGGGGCTCGTTCAAAAGCCTCTACTACGCAGCCCTTGACGAAGCTGCTCACACGGATTACAAGGTTGACGAGATGTTGCTGTTTTGGGAAGTCTGATCTCAAATATGCGTGCTGTTGATTTGGGGCTTCTGTTTTTTGACTTTTAACACTAAGAGCTTTTTTTTTTTTACCTCAGACCGATTTTTTTCCCATATAAAACTAAAATGAGTGCAGATCATTCTAATAAATCATCGAACCTCACAGAGCGGATGTATTGAGACAACGACCATTTTCAAAATCGAGGGCTTACAGTTTGATGTTGACCGTATCGTACCACTTCTGCATCCTCTCAATGGTGCGTTACTTGTCGGATGCAATGAAATAGCGCATGTCGATAGTGGAGGTATTACGCGTCGGATTTCTCTTAACCTGTTCGTGGCAGACATTACGCAGTCAATTAAAACTTTTGCTAATGCATCACTGAAGGAACTCAAGTTGGAAGATTGCTCGATAGGAATGATTCCAAATGATTCCAAGATCATCGTTATTTTGCGAACTGGCGAAATGCACCTTGTCACATTTGATGTTGACGGAAAAACAATAAAGGGCATAGACATGCACAGGGTAGATGACAATTTGTACGCCAGTTTTAAGATGGAAAACACTGGGCAGATTGTTACTCTTAGTGATTCATTACTATTTTTCGCGGGAAAAACCTCGAATTCTGCCCTTGTCGAGGTGAGGTATACTGATCTGAGTGCGCAACCATCTTCTGAGGTGGTTTCTGATGCTCAACTGACCACACATACGCAGAATCTAGACGAGGAAGATGAAAATCTATACGATGAAGATAACAAGGTCCTGAACAGGATTCGCACTGATGGCTCGATATCATTCATCAGACATGATTCGATTACAAGTAACGGGCCAATATCGTCTTTCACTTTGGGTAAGTTTTCTGCAGATAAATTTTTGGCTAATCTTCCCAACCCATCATATGACGAGATCTCGGTTTTTGCAGCGGGCGGCGTGGGGAGCGCGGCACATTTGAACGTCATGACACCGACTGTGCAGCCGATCATTAGATCCTCGCTTCGCTTCTCTGAACTTCACCGGCTTTGGATCTCAAGCAACCGATATCTCATAACGTCTGATGACACGAATCAGAAGTCAGAAATATTTGACATCAATCGCTCGTACGCTAGAATTCCATCAAAACACTTTGTGAACTCGGAATCAACTATTGCAATGCATGAATTGGATAATGGAAACTTTATACTTCAAGTCACACCGAAACAAATATTGCTCTTCAACGACAAATTAAAGAAAATCGCTAGTTTGGATCATCAACTCAAGGAATTTGGAGACGCATATATCGTTAACAGTGTTTCTAGTGAAGAGCTTTTGATGATTTTCTTCTCAACAGGTGAGGTTGTAATTTACAGCATAAACACCTACAACAAGGTCTTCACTAAAGTCGAGCTTCCAAAATTGTTGTCTGATACGATAATCACCACCGGCTACATCACAAACTCAAGACTCTTAAGTGTGGTGCTGAAAGACTTGAGTGTCCTCACAAATCGAGGACAAAAAAGAAGACGCGACGCCGAGACTGGCTTAGCTTACACGCCCGAGACCTCTGCCATAATGAAACTGAAGACGTTTGTCTTAGTAACCGGAGACAATAGGGTTGTTGTGTTCAGCAGATTTCACAACGAAAAGTGTTTTCAATTAAACTATGCGAACAAATTCTCAAATCATCTATCTCTCGGTTTTTTTGACATCAACGGCGCGGACCCAGATCCTTTCATCAAACAAGTGATATTTAATGAGCTTGGAGATGACGTTGTCAAAGATGAGTACTTGACAATACTCACAGTTGGTGGAGAAATTTACACTTACAAGATGTATTTTGATGGAGAAAACTACGCGTTCATCAAAGAGGTTGGCTTGCCCGTGACTGGCGCGCCTCATAATGCCTACCCACATGGAACTTCCCTTGAAAGAAGAATGATCTACTTTCCGAATGTGAGTGGCTTGACTTGTGTCATGGTGACAGGCGTGGTTCCTTACCTCATCACCCGCTCGAGACATAGCCTGGTGAGGATCCACAAATTTTCCAAAATACCCATTATTTCATTTGTTCCTTTTTCTAATGACAAATTGAGCAATGGCTTGATTTATCTCGACACCAAAAAGAATGCCCGCATCGTTGAGCTTCCAAAGGATTTCAGTTATGAAAATAATTGGCCCATCAAAAAAATACAAATCGGCGAAACGGTCAAATCCGTGGCATATCATGAAAGCTCGCATACATTTATCGTCTCCACGTTCAAGGAAATATCTTACGATTCCTTAGATGAGGATGGCCAGCCGATAGTTGGTACAAGACAGGAAAGGCCCCTGGCATTGTCTTATAAAGGGCAATTGCATTTGATATCCCCAATCTCGTGGACTGCGATAGATTCAATTCCCCTTAAGAGTAACGAAGTGGCTCCACTGATCAAATCCATGGCCCTCGATATTGGTAGCGAGAACAAAAAATTCAAACGCAAAAAGGAACTAGTTTTGATTGGAACGGGCAAATATAGAACCGAGGACTTGTCAGCTAATGGCTCATTCCGACTTCTAGAAATTATAGATATAATCCCCACGCCCGGAAAGCCGGAAACCAATCACAAGTTCAAAGAGATCACAACGGAGGACACTAAAGGAGCCGTCACGGCGATATGCGATGTGAGCGGAAGATTTTTAGTTTCACAAGGACAGAAAGTCATTATCCGCGACATCAAAGACGCAACAGCGGTTTCCATTGCTTTCATGGACTTATCCGTCTTTGTTTCCGAAGCCAAAAGTTTCGGAAATTTGCTTCTATTTGGTGACACATTGAAAAGTATAACTTTGGCTGGGTTCGAGGCAGAGCCATTTCGAATGCTTTTGCTCGCAAAAGATACACATGGGTTTGATGTCTCTTGTGCTGACTTCATATACAAGGATGAGGAAATTTTCATTTTGGTTGCAGATAACGAAAACACAATTCACGTGCTTCAATACAACCCGGAAGACCCGGCGAGCGCCAATGGCCAGAGATTGTTGCGAAAGTCCTCTTTCAACACGAACTACTCTACGACCTGTATGAAAACCATTCCAAAGCATGAGATTTTCAGTGACGGAATCGTTGCAAGTAATGTTTCATTTCAAACAATTGCGTCTACAGCAGAGGGTGCAATGTATGTTGTATTTCCAGTTGAAGAATCATCTTTCAGACGAATGTTCATCCTTCAACAGCAATTGATGGACAAAGAGTATCATTTTTGTGGTTTGAATCCCAGACTGAATCGTGTTGGTCCATGTGAACCTGACACAATACAGTCTTTGCGACCAATATTGGACTGCGAACTTTTGAAGAGATATGCAAAATTAAGCCAAGATAGAATGCGTTTTTTTGAGCATAAGATTTCCGTGAAGTCGGTCGCGAGTGATATTTGGAGAGACTTGATCGAGTTTGAAAATGTGTTGAAAAATCTATAAAGCTGACCTGAGAGTGCACGCAAACCAGAAAAGTGTGCACCATGGTCGCGGCATTAACCCTACATAGTTTCAATCTACATAGAGCATTAAAACAAAGTCAAGTCACGTTTGAAGTCTCTTACTCAAATCTTCGCAAGGCAATTGTATCGAAGTCTAAGTTGGCAACCTAGTGATGAAGCGCAGATCCGTTAAAAAGAGTGTGTCTTTTCAAGCACACGCGTCGGACCAAAACAATGCATCTGGAGACGCCCAGATTGAAATTCCGCAAAGAAAAAAGTCGCTCTTCAACCTTCCATTTCATCTTCCCTTGATTCTATTTTTTTTGTTCTTCTCAGGAATCACAAATGACCCTTACAAGACTATGGTTAAAGGACTTGTGAATCTTGTTTCAACGCAAATCGTCTATGGGTTCATATTAGTCCGAACCCAGAAAGCCCACTTTAAGTGGTTAAGCGAAGCAGGCAGTATTCTGAACAACATTTCTCTTGTGGCAATGTCTACAGTTATGTCGCTTATCTTGTCTAATGCTATGTTTGTTGTGTTGGTTTTGTTTGGCGCTCCCTTATACGGATATCGCAGGGAAACATATCTTTTGGCTTGTCACTTATCCATCATAGTTTTTCAGCCAGCTTTGATTCATTTCCGGTGTGACTATAGAAGGATGGGCAAGCTGTTCACACAGGGCCAATTTTTCACCAATGTGTTTCACAATCAAGTTCTTTGCGCATGTCTTCTTGCGCTTTTAGGCTCTTGGCTTGGTGTCATCCCCATACCTTTAGACTGGGACAGGCCATGGCAACAATGGCCAATAACCATTTTAACCGGCGGGTACCTCGGGGCATGCGTGGGATCGGCTTTATTCCTCTTTCTATAGCGTTGACGATAAATGTGCAAACGACGAAAAGGATTCAAGCAAACGATGTCAATTCCTGCAGATTACGTATGTCTCTAAAATTAACGCTCGCCCGCTAGCGAAATACATAGGTGAGCTTCAACAACGATTTAAACCCAGTGGCCTTGACTGGAGGGACGATAAGATAAATTTGTCACCACCGAAGAAATTTGTCCCGGAAGAAGTGTTAATACATTTCGTGTCGAATGACGGGCTTCCCGACTCTTCCTCTGATGAGGGGTGATACCGATGATGATGCATCGATTCACCTTTACACTCATGTAGGGCCAGCGCACCCTATCTCAAGAACCAAACATGACAGACTCATAATGAGGATACTCGGAAAGGATCTGTCACAGGCTCACAAAACAAATGGAGTATTGCAAGTGAAGGAGCTCAATGCGAAGTTTGAGGAGTATGTTCGGAAATCGAGTTCGATGTCTGATCGCGAGGCTGATGATCCCCATTTAGCGCTCGAATCAACTCCATACTCAGGAGACGAGAAGGTTATAGCTAAAAATGAGACTGGTCTGCTTCTGAGAGCGAGTTTTTCTCGTGGACGAATGATTATACAGTTAGGTTCTAGGCTATATGGGTTTCTCCTTGGTGTTGCCATCATCTTCATAGTACAAGGTGTCATTAAACACGGACCGCAAGCTCCGGTAGATTTGTCAATTGTCTCCTCTCGTCTTCTGGGAGTGGAGAACAATGTAGAAGCCCTAAGAGATCTATCTGTGGCTTTAGACGCGCAAGTGGGCACGTTTCATGAAAAGCAAACAAATCTCGCCGAGTCTACAAATCACAGGCTCAGCCAAATGGAGGATAATTTCGAAGAGCGCTTGCGCAGTTTTGTACAAGTTCAACAACGATACGAGTCACTCGAAAACGAAATTGATGATTTGAAAAAAACGAATGGATGATTGGATATTCTTCATGACTCTCCTGCCGACTTGGAGAATAGGCTAGTCAGGATTACCAATGAGATTTCTCGATTATCCGAGGTCGATGCCAATTTACAAAATTCAAAAAGCGAGATTGTCACGGAAGTCTTGAAGGAACTACCTGCGCACGTTCCTGTCTACATAAAAAACAACGAGATTCATTATATCCCAGAATTTCGAGAATTTTTACAATCCTTTGTTGAGAAGTATGGCTCTCGCTCGAATCAAGACTGGGAAGCATTCATGAATGATAGCAGGCGCGATTTCGAATCGTACGTACAGAATTCAGTCAATGCCCACGAGGTCAAGTTCATGACAAAGGAGCAATTTGATAGGGTTCTCAACGAAAGAATGTCTCAGTTGAGCAATGCGCTCTCCTCAAAACGCTCGAGCCTGCTGGAGATACTCGACTCTGGCTCAAACACGAGTATAAGTAATAAGGGCCACGAAACCGGATATGAAACTGTGGTCGATAAAGTGTTAGAAAGGGTTGGCCTTGATCCATTCAAAGTGAACCATGCTGAATATAATCTTGGGGCAAGAATTCTTGGGTTCCTCACGGACACAGGGATCCATGAAAACGCTACAAAGTCACTTGCCAGAACAGTCTTTTTAGGGTGGTACGATTACATGTGGTCCAAAAGAACTTCAGCCTCAGAAATCCCTGGACGCAATGCCAACAACATTCTATTTGATAGCGGTTCCTATTGGCAGTGTGGCTCCAGTCTGTGTTCGGTTGGTGTACGCCTTTCCAGTCCCATAATCTTGACTCGCATCGTTCTAAATAATCCCTTCTCACTTCGCCCGAAATCATTGCAATTTCCCATCACAGTTTCAATTTACGTCAAGCCAACGAAGAACACACTCGCCAAAGCGCTTCATGACTACACCATTGTGTCATCCAGTGACTCTCATATCAACAGCAATAGATATTTGGCGAAATTTCTCAAAGTGCAAGAAGCCAATCTCACATGGGAGCAGGCGGAACAACATATCAGGTTGCCTTTGAAATTCGTGAGTCAGAAAGTATTCGTCAGGGATGTGTTTTTGAAAATTCACTCAAATCGTGGACCAACAGGGCTATACAACATGAAGGCTTACGGTCTCACAAAATCGGATGTTAAAAGTTATGGCCAAGAGCTAGATTTGCTTTTCAGCAGACTAGCCGACGAATGTCGAATCTCTAATCCGACTTTTACAGATCCGGCTCCGAATGAAATTTACACGCTTGAAGATGACGATTCTATATGAGATTTTGATTATCGAACGGTTGAACCGTTGCTGTACATACGTATTTGTGAACAATGTCTTCCTGAGTTACTCGTCGTCCTCTTCTTCCTCATCGCCACCCTCGAGAAACTTCCCCTTTACATCCTTCCACAACTTACCTCTGTTGTGAGCTTCGTACCACTTAGTCACTCCAACATCAAAGAATGCCTGGAATGCGAAAGCCCCCGCGAAGATTGTGCTGACATAGACGGAATTTCTTTTGAACAATGCAGAAATCTGTTCACGTTAGTATAGTGCATAATATTACAGGAGCTGATTCGCCCGCCTAGTTATTTCGCTATGAAATCGCAGCGAGCAAGTCCGCAAGATTGTGCTTATGAAGCGCCAGATTCGTTGGGACCAAAATCATCTCCAGTCTGTGTCCTGGAACGTGTCGCAGGCATTGGAATTCTCCAGTCTTATGCTGGCCGAAATTCGATTTTCGATGAGTAAAGCGAAAATGTCAAGATCAACCCCTTAACAAAGAGGAGAACGGTCAACTTTGATGATATAAGGGACATACCATTTGGATAGTTGTTCAGTAAGTGGGGAAGAGTTCAGAATTGTTGTGAGAGTGTCTTGTATAATACGAGTTTTTGATTGGTCCTATTTTGCACACTAGGATTGCATGTAACATTCGCGCGAGACAGCACGTTCATGGGACAGGGCGACGTTCTTTGGTGAATTGGGGGACAAACCTCTTTTCTCGTTTGGCGAGTAACAAAATCCAGTCTCAACGCCAAATCCATTCACATCTATTAAAAAGCCTCAAAAGGTCCGGTATGTTTCTATGAAAGTTTTCGCACGTCTTGCTGAAATTAGTGCGATGCATATCAATACTCGCGGGTTTTAGGTAAGCGATCTAAATCAATTAACAAGCCTTTGAATGCAAAAGACCGGACTACAAAACAGTACTTTGTAATTTCTCGCTGACCTCTTCGGCAGAGGCCTGATTACCTGGGTAGAGTGTACCTTTGTTTTTCACTTTCTTTGGCTTCTTCTTATCTTTCGGAGCTTGAACGGCGTAGCCGTTGGTGCTGCAAGCTTGAAACTCAGCGTCACTGGCGTAGGCTTCTCTGATCGGCGCTAAAAGCTCGTTGATTTTTTCTGCCACACCCTCTTTCAAATCAACAGGAGATAGCTTTTCCTCTGCAAAATCTGCTTTCAACTGCTCGAATGAAGAGTATCTAATTGGACCGCCATATTTTTCAGGTCTATCGACAAAAAAGTCAAACACGCCATCCTGACCACTCTTCAATTCCTGAATGGGCTGCACGATATTCTCAAGAAATGAGAGGAGTCCATTTTGCTCAACATTACCGGGAGCACAAAACGCTGACATTATCTTCTTTCTCACAACCTTGGGTTCTTCGGTAACATCTATCTTAGAGTTGGGATCAGAAGCGCTCATCTTTCCGCCCTGGCCCAAGCCGGGTACCATAGGATTCATCAAGTGTGCTCTTTTTTTGTAACCCATGCTTGGCAAATTCTCTTCTGCGAGGACAAAAATCTTTCTTTGATCAACACCACCAAATTGCACATCTACATCAAGGTGCTGTTCATCAAGAGCCTGCATCAAAGGATAGATTAATCCAGAAAGTAATGGGTTCGCTACCTGTTTCACGACATCGGCACCGGCTCTCTTGGCATCGTTCTGTGACACTGAGTTCGACAACCTGAAAAGGTCCATGGTGTACTCGGCCTTGAGTTGGTAATCAGAGCCAACAACGAATTTCAACTTGTCGATTGGAACATTGATCGACTTTAAAATCGTCTTTACCACATATTCGTAGTATTTTGCACGATGTCTGACGACTTCCAACGGCGCCTTCATGTTGTCTAAGTAAGCATGCAAGTCCGCAATCAAAACCTTGACCTCACAGCCCGCTTTCAAGAAATGAGCCAACTTAATCATGGGCACGAAATAGCCACAGTGAGGCTTGCCAGTAGGAGCAGTTCCCCAGTAAATCTTCACAGGTCTTTCATTTTTTTCTAGGACTTCTTTCAAAATTTGAGGATTTAAAACTTCCTGAAGCCCTTTAGTGATGAGCTCAAATTTTTCCTCAGCATTCATGGTACGTAAGTTGTAAAAGGTTAAAATGGAACGTGCTCGTCTCTGATATTTTTTCTGTCGCCTAACAAACTCATACACACCCGTACCTCCTGACGAGGATTAGTGTCTATTACTTGTCTTGGCTGAGAATCACTTAATGATGGTAACAAAAATTGAGCTATTCACTTCCCGGGCTGGGAAGGTTAAAGAAAAAATCCGTGTGGCTTGTGTGGTTTGCGTCTGAGAATGAAGGAGTACTGTACATATCAATAAAAACGAGTTACCAGCCAACGCCAGATGTTTGATGACAGCCAAGCCCATTTCATTATGAACGGGCCCATAAGTTTCCAGCTAGATCCTTGGAAAATTTATGTGTTTTTTGACTTCTGTCTCGAGTAATGCAAACATGCCATATTCCTTCAACACTCACATTGCATTCACATTGGATGTAGTTAGACAAGCGATATCCGAAAGAGCATTTCAAATGGAACTGCGAAAGGTAGGGTTTGTAGAGACCACATCATATGCATGGACAGTATAAGTTACACAAGCAGCTCTCATATCGGCCAGAAATTTATGTTTGTTAACGCAAAAACCTCTCTTCGCGAAATCCGGAGCAGCATCACTTCACTTGCTTCGGAAGATAGTGTACCTGGGTCGTGCAGAGCAGTAAGGCTGCGACAGGGTGGGTGACACTAAATCACGTGAAACGTACTTCAGGAATCTAAGCTCACCAATGACCAGGGAACCATCCACCAAAAAAGTTATGACTGGAATGCACGAATTAAAACATTTTTTGGTACGGCTCCCTCATGAATCAGGTTTTAAAGACGATAAGAGGCTCAAGATTTCCGTGTTCAAAGCGCTTCATTACGCGGCCACTAAGAATGGATATTTTCTGAACGAAATTTTCGATGACGTGGATGATCAAAGACACAAAGATCCTTGGCTGTATCAAGCGACTGATGAAATCCAATTTTACGAAAAAGTTATACCTTTTCGGTATGAGCATTCCCCGAATCAGGTTTGTGGTCGCGTTTTACAGCCACGGGAGAAAGTTTATAGATGTGCTGATTGTGGATATGATGATACATGCGTCCTTTGTTCTTTTTGCTTTCGAAAAGAAGACCACGATGGCCATAATGTTTCCACTTATGTCTCTCAAGCCAACGGGGGAATGTGTGATTGCGGCGATGAAAGTGCTTTTGTGAAAAAGCTCAATTGCGCCTGCCTGCCCCGCGACATTGCGGACTATGAACTTTGCGAAGAGTTCAAAGCTCATATTAAAGGCACTATCAAGACCGCTTTGGACTACGTGTTGGACGTAACCAATTATTCGATCAACACTTTGCCGTTTATTCACAAGAATATCAACGGCCAAGGTGACCTAGCCATCACGTCAGAGCATATATCTGAATTGAGTTCACTCCCTCGAGATGTGTATGGAATTGAGGACGTAAATTCAATCGATAGATGGTTTCTTATATTGTGGAACGATGAGGACCACGATTATCCTGAGGCAGAAACGGGTATCAGGGCTGCGACCGGCATGGACGAACACAAAGCTAAACACGTGGCTAACGAAATTAATCGCAAAGGTAGAGCAGTTTTGAAGGAAGCGCCCTATTACGGAGATCTTCTCGAAAGTCAAAAGGCTGCTCAAGTGGATGGGCTCGTTGCGACGATATCGACAGCTCGGGATTATATGAGGGAATGCATTATCCTACACATCTTCGATTGGCTCCAGGACATAACTTCCTTCAAGGGTGACTTTGGGTTTCGAGAGGCAGCAAAGCAAGCTTTGGCACATGCGTTATTGGAACCAGGCTATAAACTATCGAAACCAATACCGTCTGAGTTTTTAAAAAGCAGTACGATGAAAACTCAAGTACATTGTCTGGTAAATGGTATCGCTATCAACGGAGATCTCTTGAACTTGGATAGCTGTCAAGTCAAGCCTGATGCCAGGCTCCAAGATTTGACTGAACCATTGAATAGCGTTATGATGAAAGGGCCCGGTGATAAACTTGTCAGATCAAGAATATTTTTTCTCTTGGCATTTGAGGTTCGATTTGCTTCCAATTTCCGGAAGCGCTTCACGAGTTCGATACTCCCCGTCCACTTCATCGAGCCCACTATAAAGGCTGCTTTCT
>JAKTYQ010000335.1:0-11604 GCA_030674525.1 Metschnikowia chrysoperlae
GGTTAGCAATCTTGTCTCCCAGTCCCTATTCAGATGTATCAAGCAAAAAAAAAAAGTATTCAGAAATACGCTCTTTTTTACGACGTAATGTCGTATTTGTCGATACGATTTACGAAGAAAAACGCCAGTGCGCAACACTGGTCCTGATGTCTACGCTTCACGCAAGTGTGTGCGACATGATCAAGCACGAGAAAGAGATTGTTTCCGTGCCATAGAGAGCAAATAGTTTCAGGTGACTTATGACCAATTCCAGATTGGATTTTCCCGTTTGCTCACGTAAAGAAAAGAAAAAAACTATCGAATTTGGCAATTCTTCTGCCACTGAGTAACATGAACAATTAGTTGCCTCAGATGAAGCTTGCGCCGCGGAAGAGTGTATATCCGCCGACCTAACACGTTCAGGATGGGACACTGGCTTTCTGCCTGTGTTTATCAAGTCTCTGAAAAGGGCAAAAGCAACTCAGAGTACCGTTGCCGCTCAAACTGCAATCCAAAAACCACTTTTTTGCGTGAATCAGTATACGAAACCCTCTTGTATGGCCCTGTATTATACTTCTCAACATAGATGGATTACGCGTACACGTCTCGCGGTACGCGTGTGGTCAAATCAGGCATCAGAACCAGCCACCCGATGCTCCACGCGGGTTCTCATTCTTCAAAAAGTACTGGAGTCCGCCACGATTCACAACTTTTCAGAAATCTGAAACATTTGAGTGATTAATCACAAATCTTGCAAAAGAAAAAAAAAACTTAGTCCACTGAACTTGCTCCACTATCTGTCTTATTCCAATCTGTATTGATCTCTCAGAATCATTTTTCGCTTAGTCTGCTCAAGGATATCCCACACATCCTGTCCGAATCCTGATGAAAATCATGACAGGCAGCATCACCCCCCGAGGCGTGCCACAGACGCCACCGGCAAGCACACACAAGGGACATGCCACGAAGCCGATCCCGAAATTCCACCTTCCAGAAGAAACACCCAAATCGCTGACCAAGGCAGGTCACGTGCAGCTCCAGACCCCGGCCACGACTCGCCGGAAGTCGATCTCGTCGACCCCACACGCCAATTTGGACCCCGCAAAAGGCCTAGCCCTCTTCCAGCCGTCGCCAGACTTTACACCGCAGAAATCGCCCCGCTGGAAGAGGAAAAAGTTGACTTTTGACAGTATTCTGCCTCTAACGGAGACGGTTTCGCTGCTTCTACCAAATCCAGCGTCTGCAGGTAGCGGCAGAAAGCATGGCGATGCCAATTTTGGTGTATTGAAGCCGCATGCGCCGATTGATATGTCAGAGCTCTTCGAACTCAATAGCAACTTGGAGTTCGAAGAGGACGTCCCCGAGAGTCCATCCAAACGAGGCCGGCCTCGCAAACCAAGAGCACAAACTCCGGGGAAACAGCTTATCACCGAAGAGAAAATCAAAAGCTGGCACGGGAAATCGTTCAATAGCGGGTTTTCATCAGATGAAGAGGATTTCGACTCGGTACTGCACACAAGCACGAAGCCTATTAATCCATTTATAGACAGCTCGCTGCCGGCTAAACAAAAGGAATTGGGTTCGGCTGCATTCTCGAAAAAGAGTAATCCGTTTGCGTCGGATTCAGGAAAGGTGAATTATGCCACGCACACGGAATATGTCAACCACCGCACTGGAGAGAAGAAAGTTGTATTGTTGCTGGAGAAACAGCGCCAGTTCAAGCCACGTAAACTTGATTTTTCCGGGGTTTAAATCATGGCAATAATTTTGAGGCCAGAGATCTTCGTTTTCCCACTGAAATTGAAATCGTTGAAGGCTTATAGTCGCCCCACTGACAGGTTCAAGGGTAGCGAGCGAGTGGTACTATTGGGTTTAGTTTGTTGGTTGCAAGCGATCATTCACGAGCTCCGAAATCGTTGAAAAACTTCATTATGACCAACGGGAATCAAATATCTATAGATTAAAGTTTTTGACAAGCGCACGAATTACATGTAGAAATCTGTAGAGTAGATATGAATTATTTATTCGTGCTTCTGGGTAAAGACCTGCACACAAACACTGGCATTGCACCCATGCTTAGGTCAATACAAACGCCCATCAAAGCCGTAACACAGAAGGTGCCTGGATTTCTCGGGAGAAAAGAAGACAAGGCCTTACACCCTGTCTAAAAACTAGTCCAAATTCTCATTCTAACGTGACATTTGGCCCTAGCTATTGTGTCCTGCACACACCGGGACTCTGCTACACGATCATATCAGTGAGCTCTCCACATATTGATAGCTCGAATATATGTCCTAGCAGATACGCCACGTCAGGACAAAACACACTAGAATAATGTCGATTCCAGGTTTTTCGGGCCCAAATGGGTTCGCGGAACTGTCGCTGATAGTGAATGTGGATATTCCGGCGAAATCCGAGTGGCGATTCGAGTGCCCTTTCAAGCTCATCATGAAGGTGAAAATCACCGACGGAGTGGGCGAGATTTTCGGCACAGAGCTCCCAAACGACGTGGAGATTCGGCTCACAGGATGCAAATACGCCATATACGCCCCTCTTCCTACAGGCTGCAAATTACAATACGAAACAGCCCCGAACAAGGAAGAATTGAACATTTCGAACGAGGAAGAACGAATCTCGGAGTATATAAGCGATGAAAGCCCTGCGCTACAATACACTAATCTCCATTTTGCGCTCGATGTCATGCGCCAGGAAGCAGCCGCCGACCCGGCGAAAAAGGGGCCAAGAGTGCTAGTATTAGGCAGCTCTCAATCCGGTAAAACTGCATTAGCGAAAACTCTTGCATCTTATGCGGTGAAGATGGATCGTGTACCGCTTTTTGTGAATTTAGACCCAAAAGAGGGCGTGTTTTCTGTTCCCGGATCATTAACCGCCACGCCCATCAGCGATTCGTTGGACATTGAGAGTGTCAGTGGCTGGGGTGGCTCCACGACTTCGGGTGCCACTTACCACAACCCGAAACAGCCGCTAGTCAAGAGCTACGGCTTTTACAACATCTCCGACAATGCTGATTTATTCAAGTATCAGGTATCACAGCTTGGAATTGCAGCACTTTCCAGAGCGCTGCAAGACGACCAGATTCGCGCAGGGGGTGTTATTGTTGATACACCTACTTTGTCCATGAAAGACGTGACAGTGATAGAGAACATTATCTCGGATTTTGAGATCAATATTATTGTTGTCACGGGTAGCGACCGGCTTGCAGTCGACCTCAGGCGGAAGTTCGCGCATAAAATCGCCAAAGAAACGCTAGATGTGGTGAAATTGGCAAAAAACAGTGCCGTTGCTGAAGTTGAGGACTTTTTCACCAGAAAATTGCAGGAAGATACGATCAAGGAGTATTTCAACGGCAATTATCGCACGCGCTTGTCGCCCTACAAAACAGACGTGGACATGACTAATTACACGATATACAAGGTGGTGAAACTGTCTGAGTACGCTTCGCAAATGGCCTTTCTTCCCTCGGGCGACTCATACACGGCAGAAGAAACCGAATCGGAGGAGAAAAAGGAGGAAAACACATTGGACAAATTCCTCTTGCGACTCGATGAGCCCACGAGCTCTAATCTCGAAAATTCGATACTAGCCATCACACAGGCGCCTGTGCCTGCAAATGGCAAGGTAGCGCCACGTGACTTGCTCAATGCTAGCGTGTTGGGTTATGCACACGTGTCGAAAGTGGATGACACAAAGCACAGAATGTCCTTGTTATTACCGTTTCCAGGCCAGATCCCACGGAATGTGCTTATCGCTACTGATATCGGGTACACCGAGTGATCCGTGAATGTTTGCAGGATTATGTCGCCGAGCATTGCATTTTTAGGCAAGTTTTCAAAACTTTGTAATCATGAGACGTTCTAAAGACGCCACTCTTGTGACGATATCGGTCTTGAGGTTGCAAGAGCAGGGGTTGTTATGCCGCAGGATCAGGATTAAAAGACAATTCAGTGATGTGGATGATTGTTGGATGGAAGAAGAATTGGGCCCACGCTTTGTTTCTTTGAAAGCGGAAGGACCGGATATGATTCCTTATGATGTGTAAGAAAAAGACGTTACCTTGGACAATGTACATGTTGACTAAAACCAAGGTTTTTCAATGAAACTACTAAAATTGTCTATCGATGAAAAGTCTTCTACAGAAGTCCGCCGCGAATCGTAGATATGCGTGATCACCATGGCCAGTCCAAAAACATACACCACAAACAAATAGTAATGCTCTCTCACGGGAGTCTCAAACAATGTGATCAAGACCCAGCTTAGCCCACCTGCGTGCTATTTTCATTCTTTGCACTAGAAGTTTGTCCCACAGTACCTGATGAATTATGCTTTAGCAAGGACTCATGATCAGCCCGGTCTCTCGAAGCTTCAATCGCACTGGTGTTAAGCATGCGAAAGCAGAACCGGCCCATCCTCACTCAAGTAGTGGTGTATCGTCTGGAAGAACATAGCCTCGCCCTTACGTAAAGCTTTGATAGTTTTGAATCATAGGGCCAGTGAAATGCAGCTTCAGTTTTAATGGCATCATTTAGTAGACTGCTTGGATGTCCCAGACGCCATGGAGTACTGGCTGAGTCAGCTCGAATGTGATCTCACAACACCAAAGACACTTACAGTGCCCATATTCCTTACTCCAACTATACCTCCATATCAGGTTCGTCGAATATAGACCCCTTACATATGGAGTTCTTGATTCAATCAAATGGTACGCGCTTGTTTGCCTGTGACGCCGCCACTGCACTGGGGACTTTTATGCCGCAGCAGTCACCCCATGTGTTGATCTCCCTGGCATGTATATGTCCGCATTCATCCTCTTCAGCATGGCCGTGCACGCCTTCGGGAGCCTTGAAAAGCTCGCCAAACATGATGTGCTGCACGATCGGAAGCTTGCCCAAAACCTCGGCACGGTACATTTTGATCATCCCGTCAGAGATTTTCTGCCATGTTTTCGCCGCCGAGATGTCATCCAACATCGGCGAGTGCCAGCGAAGGCTGGCGCTGGATCTCTTAACGCCAGGCACGGTTTTGATTTCGTTGATAAACTGTATGCACTCTAAGTACATGTACTGTGGCCATAAAGACTCCACAAGCTCTTTGTTGTGGATCAGTTTTGGCTTCATATGAGGATGTGTTGCGAGCTGAGCAGCGCCAAATAAGAAAGGTAGAAAATGGTAGTCGTCCAATCCCCACACGCCATGTGAACCTGCCGGCTCGAGCCAGTACGTTTTCTGGAGCCGGCGCATGATCGCCATGTACGTCGTGAATACCTTAGTTATGGCGGCCGTGTGATCCGATTCGGTCAAAATGCCCAATTCTTCGAGACAAAAGAGGAAAAGCACAAAGTTGAGCTCGTGCCCGGACCCATAGTCAATACGCGTGCGGTTTCCCCACGACTCGGCAAAGTATGCGACCAATTCAGCGCCAAAGTGCTTTGTTTCGGCCGAACACAAGTCTTGTATCCAGGCGGGAGAGTTCTGTTTCACATCATCGTAGAATTCCCGGAATTCCGGTTTTCCGAACCGCGACACTTCCACGTCTTTGACGATCGGGTGCGAATCAATGATTTCGGCCACTTTACTGAGTATTTCAAGGAGCATTGTGATCGTTGCAGATGTAGGCACCGGCGCGTCATTCGTCACCCCAAGAACAGACTGCTGAAGCCGTTCGATAAACGTTACAAGCGCTTTATAACTATCAGACTCGACCCATTTGGCGAGATCGGCCTGCAGAACAATTCGCTTTTCCATTTCCGAGCGTCAAAATGTTTGTTAGTTGATGTACTCCGATCCATAGAACTGCCTGATAGTGTTTGCAGTCGTTATAGAAATGAGTATTCAGAAGACTGTGATGAGAGCTGACTCAAGAAACGGCTTTATGTCGAATGTAATTTTGCGCAATTCAAGTCAAAAAAAACAGCAAGTATTTGATGGAGATGTACCGAGGCTAGACAATAGTCGGTTAGACAATAGTTGATAATTATCAATATGGAGAAGGTTGCAGACTAATGTACCGTACGGGCCGCAGAGATGTACGGGTGCAGAGCGCTGGGTGCCAGTGACTCAGCTATTCCACATCAAAAATTATACAATTGCCATTTTCAGTACTATTTCCTACTAGCACGTTTGTGCAATTGACATCGAACTGCCGTAGAAGGTTATAAAATCAAGCTGGCGTAAATCTTAAGTGTAAATTATAATTTTTTTCCATGCATACTAGCCAGACGTCCAGGCGCGAAGAAGTCGCGCGCCTTGAGGCTGGGGCCAGGCACATCTTATTCGTTGCACCCAAAAGAATTCTTTATAACTCTTGTTTGTCTGCGTTTGCAATAGCTTTTTTCAATTAGTATCATATAACGTGTCATACACAGCCCTATATAAATAGGATATGTCGGGGCTATTCAAATATGGGTCTCTGCAGAAACAATTGCTTTCTCAGATAAACCGGTCGCCGTTGCTCCAGTCGCTTTGGGCTAATCAGAATGGCACTACGGTGAACAGCCCGTCGACTCTCCCGCTAGATATGCGGAGCAAGGACGAGATATACAGAAGTGTAAACATGCAGAATGCAGGAAAACTGGGAATAGAAGTAAAGGCGAAACAGGGGTTTGCATATGTGAAGGAATTGATGAAATTCTATAAGCACGGCGTTAGCGCGGTTTGGCAGAACAACAAGAAGGTAAGGAAGTTGAAAAACGAAGGGTACAAGCTCCTGAGCCTGCTTGACGGTGCGGGGAAAGACCAGGGCATCAAGATCGCCAATCTGGGGGCGCTCACGAAATATATGGCCCAGGCCATATACATGAACCTCATAGAGAATCGGGCAGAGAAAGATGCCACTACAGGAGATGTCATTCGAGCCGAAAAGGCCCTTGAAGTATGTGTATCGCCTAGGCTTTTCAACATGTCACGTGCTGATTTTCAGATGATCAGGCGAACGCCACGTGATTTCTTGAAAATCCCAATGTTTGCAGTGATTTTCACAATCTTCATGGAAATGACCCCCGTTTTTTGCTACGCGTTTCCCGAAGTGACGCCGCTGACGTGCGTGTTACCGCTGATTCTCCCGCGGATCTGGCGGTCTGAGCCGCTTCAGAAACTACAGCTGGAAATCACCGAGGCTAAAATCGGGCCGTTGGAAGATTACGCGATGAAAACTGCGTTCAACATGCCGCTCGAGCACGTACGTTTGATCTGTGCGTCTTTGAGATTGAAAACAAAGTACATTCCCAACGGCTTGTTTCCGGAATTCGTGCTTCGTAAGCGACTTCATGACCACTTCAATTACTTGAGCGTGGATAATTACTACCTAAGTGGATTGAACGGCGACGGCAATGTGTGGGACTTGAGCGTGCAGGAACTTGTTTCCGCGTGCTTGGAGCGTAATTTGGTCCCCGACTGTAAAGAATTGGTTGAGGTTTTGAGTAAAGGCGCGATGGAGAAGAGAACTGACGCGTTGAATGAATTGAGGCTCAAGCTCGTGCGTTTCATTGCCGATTTCCGATCTGCAAACGCGGGATACTTGGCCGTGGGGCATTTGCTTGAAAGCCCAGATACGAAATTGATCAAGAGTTGGAGAAGTTAGGGGGGAAGAGTGGTTTTGAGAAAACCCCATGTATATAGACAGACCCAATCGAGGCTTCGATTTAGTCACAAGCGTTTGCGATTGTTCTTTGAACAATATGGTTAGCATTGATAACATGTTCTTGTTTCGAGGTCTCGGATATGACCAACTCATGAGTCACGCGCCTGTGGTGGCATGTTCTTTCTTCATTGATGGGGCTTGAAGTGGCTCTGATCTGAGTCAAGAACACTACAGAATTGGCTCAAAGTATGAACCATCGTCACGAAAAAAAGAAAAGAGTTTAATTGATGGAGCCACCTTGTGAAGCAGCAAAAAAATTCCAAAAAGTCACGGAATCTGGCACAAAAACGGCCCAGTTAAATTAATGAAGAAACTCTAAGCTACATACTGATTCAAGCGCGTCGATATCTATGTTTTATGGTCAAGAAAAGCTCAGGCCAATCCCTAGAACCTGGATATCCCCAGATTTCATTTGAAGTACGATCGTTAAGAATTTCGAATTTCAGGATACTTTTCGAGAGCCGCAATTCCCTTTTCGAACAAACCAAAACAACGTGTGGAGAAAAAGAGTGTAGATCTCCAGCTATCCAATATGAGCACTGCTCGTGGCCGTGAAGGTTGACCTTGTCCCGCATTAAAAAGATGCAAATGGCAATTTGAGTAGATACAGTGATTAGAAAAACAAAAGCCAAGAGCCAAAAACAAAAGAAAACACCAATTCGACCGTTTCCAACTGGATTTCATGCGCTGCAAAGCCAAGGTATCAACGCAAGGCATGGTGACGAAGCAGGCTGAGGTATATACATTCCTATATAGTTTTGAGGAGAGCTGGGTAAGCAATTCGGGCCCCCAGCCCTCAATCAGATGCATCAAGCAAAAAAAAAAGCATATTTATCAAGACTGGCCAGATCGAACATTATACTGAATACATGCCCCCACCTTTTGGGCCCCCGAGGACCAGAGGTGCGCGGCCCTGGCATGTGCGTGCATCGGACCGTGTTCATAGGCCTTCAATACACATTTAGAGGCACCAGTAAAACCACACACGAACCAGAGAAACAATTTTGAAATGACCGAGCTGCAACCGCCGGCACCACACGCCTCCCAGCCCATACTCATAACCTCGCCCGACCACAAACACCCGGCGTTTACCGTCGATGAAATCGTCACTGGGTGCAAAGTATATGTCTTCAAAGAGGATGGCAAAAGGCTTGCTGAGATTCTCCAAAACCATGTGAAAAAGGGCCAGAAACGGTTCTACGTGCATTACCAAGACTACAACAAGCGGTTGGACGAGTGGATCTCCGCGGACCGCATCGATTACTCGACGCCGCTAGTCTTCCAAGAAGAAGAGCCTGAGGAGAAGAAACCCGTGAAAGCGAAGCTGAAACTGAAGCTGAAACTGAAAGCGCCCAAGCGAGAAGACGGGGCTGAATCGAAGTCACTGGAAAGTAACGGCGGCAAGGGCAAGGGCGATGAGTTGGACCTAGATAACTTGAATGTACAGGGCCTAAAACGACCCGGGGAAGAGGAGCTGAGAGAGGACGAAATCAAAAAGCTAAGGACGGGCGGGCTGATGATCCAGAACCACCTGGAAGTGGCACGCGTCAGAAATCTCTCGCTGATAATTTTGGGCCAGTATGTTATCGAACCATGGTACTTCTCGCCTTACCCAATTGAGCTTACCGAGGAAGACGAAATCTACGTCTGTGACTTCACATTACTGTATTTCAGCTCGCTTAAGCAGTACGAGCGCCACCGTGCCAAGTGCCTGATGAAACACCCGCCGGGAAACGAGATTTATAGGGACGAAAAAGTGAGTTTTTGGGAAATCGACGGCCGCAAACAGCGCACCTGGTGCCGTAACCTATGTCTTCTCTCAAAACTCTTCTTAGACCACAAAACGCTTTATTACGATGTGGACCCGTTTCTCTTCTACATCATGACCAAGAAATCTGACCAGGGTCATCACGTGGTGGGGTATTTCCTGAAGGAGAAAGAAAGTGCTGATGGGTACAATGTGGCATGTATCATGACACTCCCCTGCTACCAAAAAATGGGCTACGGAAAGCTCTTGATCCAGTTTTCATACATGCTCTCAAAAGTCGAGCACAAGAATGGGTCGCCGGAAAAGCCTTTATCCGACTTGGGCCTTCTCCTGTACAGAGCCTACTGGACAGACGTGTTGGTGAAGTTACTCGTGGAGCGTGCTAACCCTCAATTATGGCGCGAAAATAACCCTCAAAGGGAGGATAAGGAAGGCTCTCCGCCTCCACGCAGCGCCAGCGGACCGCTGGAGATCACGATTGAGGAAATCGCCAACACTTTATGCATGACCACGACGGATGTACTTCACACGCTTGCCACGCTTCAGATCATCAAGTATTATAAGGGACAGCACATTATAGTGATAACCGACCAGATCATGGCGCTATACGAGAAAATGATGAAGAAGGTAAAGGACAAAAAGAAACACGAGTTGGATCCGGATAAGTTGCAGTGGCTGCCGCCGTCGTTCACGGCAAACCAGCTCAGATTTGGGTGGTGATTCGTGATCAATCTTGCCTTTCTCTTTTGCGCTGAATTTGGCCTATTCTTCTTTGCTGGAATTGTTTTTGGTGTGTTTTCAGGTATGGTTTGTGCAAGTTCAGGGTTACCACTGATGGGATGGAATGGTTGAACGGTGATTATTTAGATCAACCGTGATCCCTTATGCGGAAATGGCGCAGGCATCAGCATTGGGGTATATACCGAACACACTATCTTTTTTCAAGTTTATGTGTAAGTAAACCTCTCAGTGTTTAAAGTCCTCGACATAACCAAATAAACCACGGATAGTGTCGGAAAGACATGTTCGAAAGTATGACTATATTGAACAGAATTGGAAATTCGTCTAGTTTGATTATTCTAGGGAGTGCAAGTCCGGCGTGTAAAATATAACTTGATGTGATATGACAAATGAAGGCATGTTATGACCATGATCAGAACATGTCGGAGAGAGCAAACCGGTATAACAACTGAAAGAACCAAATAATGAGCGGCTCCCGCACCGATCAATTGAACCCCCATGAACTGGCAAATGTCACCTGCAGTTCCCAGTTGTAAACCCCTTTTCTTTCATGAAAGGCTTCGAAAAGACGCTCAACTGTAGATGTGTTGGAGCATATCGATAGTGACTGTAGCAAAGCCCAAGTGTGTCATGCGGATGTGCGTAGCTTTCACGAGGACAACTTGCCGACCCAGGGAAAATTCCCGCTCCCGTTGAATACCAGAAGCGACCTGTGAACCAACCTAGCTCACTTTCCGTTCGTTTCTTATTGGAGATACTATCTGTAGTATGTCCCAGATAATTAACATCTTGCAAGGCTTTTGATTGTCATTGATGCAGACATTTCACGGCCATTCAATGCATTTGTTTGCAGGTGAGTCTGGTTGGAACAGCAAGTCTGTCGTTCATTCGTATGCGTTTTAATTTGCACTTTGAGCAGTTCTGGCTAACGCTTTGGTTTAGCCTGACGCTGATTCAAGCATCCCAAGTGTGCGCTTAGAACCAAAGTCGAATCTTGCGCGATTTCTCTTTCTTTGTTCATTTGCTTGGGAGAACCCCTGTCTTTGAGATCGACGCGAAATCTCGCAAGATAGTTTCATATCAGTGACAATGTTGATCTTTTAGACCAATTCTAGTTCGGAGCAAGATCAAAAGTACAACTGAACGGTAGGATTGTGTATACTTCAATGAAGCAGCCGTAGATGGCAATTTCGGCCGCAAGTGTCGAACGCTTTCAAACCGCCATCATCTCGGTCACAGTATGCCAAAAGGTGTGTTTGAGGTTATGTGCTTCACAACGGAAATACTCCAGAAAGTGACTGGTGCCGATGGAGATACCTTGATATAAGAAAATTGTTCACACGCATGTTCCAACACTGGAGAATCCCATTCTCGCTCGGCGAAAGTCTTCCTCTCGCCTTTTCAACTTATTCTGCGCCCCAGATCTTGATGCTCTTGTCGTTTTCGCCCGTAATCAAACG
>JAKTYQ010000336.1:0-11599 GCA_030674525.1 Metschnikowia chrysoperlae
ACATGCATCTCGACTAGCATCTCCATGAGGCTCTGTGATGTAGATCCAGCACATCATGAACTTATTGAAATGGCCATTCAGATCAAGCGGAAAAAAGATGAAATCGGCTGAAGGTGTTAAGCAACTCACTGAAAATGTCGAGAACGATGTAAGTCAAGTTCTTGTGTTGCGACTGCATCCTTTCGTTTCACTCGGCCTCGCCTTTATACTTCATGACGAAGTTAAGGCTAAGCATGAACGAAGAAATATCAATACATATTTCAACAATTTCCCTCATTCTTTTCTCAATTTCTTAATCTTGAAAATCCGAGAATTCCATTCTCAGCTATCAGACAGGCAGAAATGCCGCCCAAAGGCTCCTCAAACCTCAGATGTATAATAACGCTATTGCATGTGAACGTCTCACAGAATCTATCATTAAGGCGTCTTCACGGATAGGGTTCCCGCATAGAAAACGCGTTTCCTAGAATTTTTCGAATTTACAATCACGCGTCATGTTTTCGTACCCCCTCTGCTTATGGACGAGAAGAAGAGGGTCTGAATTGCCGCTTGAGCCACTTCTACCGGGGCTGAATCGATCATGCGCCTTTGGCTACGCGACGTGTTGCATAGCACTCCAACGCCTGAGATTGATGAGAGTGTTCTGGGAGGATATGTTCTTATCCAGATTAATATTCTACATTTTCAGAGTCTAGTTCCCAGGGTTGCTGGTGTATGAGATATGGGATCACAATGGTATTATGTTTTCATTCTTTGTTTCTGTATTTCTTCCCCTGGCTCGATACACCCAATCGAGGACCCTGGGGCCAAAAGCGTTTACCCAGCGCTCATATATACGTTTTCTCTTTCTGTCTACTTGACCCTGGTCTTTACTAGTTTATTTATCTAATGCCGATTTTTCCCCTCGATTCTTCATATCTCGGACTGGTAGCCAGAAATTTTACCTAGCTCTCTATAAAACCATGTTTATAAAAAACGCTGGTCTCTACTGTTGGCCTGATTTTCCCTTTGACTTCTTCTTTCATTGGCCTTATCTGATCAAGCACTGTTCACGGTGTGGGGCCATCCGCTGAGACTAGCTCAGTGGTGCAATCGATGAATATAGCATGCGATATTATCGGTTTCCGACTCTTCTCAAACCCAGCTGCGCATATGTGCACAGAACGGCGGAGGCGCTCTTCACATTGAAATCAAAAGGCTTCCAAAAGAGTAGCAAGGAGAACGCTTTTACTGAATCAGTGCTCGTTCAAGCATACGCGGTTTCCACTCCTTCTCCTTCATTCTACATCAAGATTCACACTAACGTAGCCTGTACGGATTCCAGACTTGCTATGGCAGCCGAGAACTTTGAAAAATAAACAAACCACGAACTCTCAGCCAAGACCGGGTGATATCTCGTGTTTCTCAGACCTTTTCGGCGCTATATTGTAGGAACTGCGCAGCCGCCAGTGTGCAGGACATCTTCACCAGAGGCATGATGTCATTATTGATCAATAACGGGAAAGACAATAAGCGTGCATGAACAATGGATGTGCTGCCGCGGGCCCCGCTGCCGAATAACAGCTGTCCCGAATTAGGAAAAGCACAAAAAAACCTGGATTTTCACGAGAATATGAATGAAATCGGCCGGCTCTCGCTAAGCGGCATGGGCCGTACGATGACACCGGCCCGTGGATCGCCTCCAGGACGACCAGTTCACGAAAAGAGGAGTGGTGTCGATCCAAAGAGTCTCTCTAAAAAACTGGACACCGAAGCTGACTCGAGTCTGAAAATCGCCGAAAAAAATCTGAAACCAAGCGAGTATTCGGCAACCCAGACTGTCGAGCTGGGGCTTACCGAGACCATACAACATATGGACACATTTGAGGTGCCGCTGGTATTTGTCACGCAGGGCCTACTTGTACTCAAAGTGTCACACAAATCGAAGAAAAAAATCCGCTTTTGGGTCGACCCAGCCAACTTCAAGTTTGTGTATAAGCAAACGACAAAAAATACCCCGCACAGTTTCTACGTGGACGATATCCGCAGTATCACGCCCCGGGCGCTAGCCAGCCATTACAGGGAGGAGTTAGGGATCTCCAAAGAGTTTGAAAAAAGATGGCTATCGATCGCGTATTTCGACCACCGCAAGAATAAAACGAAAAACTTGCATCTCATAGCCGACACCAGCCACGACGCGAAGCGGTTGTTGTACACCGTGGGAAGGTTCAAGAAAATCAAGGACCAGCTAGCCGAAGACTTTTTAGTGGACTTGAAAGACTTGGACGAGGTGAAGCGCAGCATTTTGAGCGGGAAGGCTGCGTTGAATAGCAAAAGCCAGAAACAAGTGCTAACTTTCGCAGACGTCTTGAAGTACTGCAAACGACTAAGCATCAATGTCAACCCAGAAAGGATACAAGGACTTTTTTCAAGCGTGTCGCTGTCAAAAGACGAAATTGACTTTGAGGATTTCAAGCGTTTTGTCATGCTTCTCACGCGCCGCAGCGATATTGGCCAGGTATGGAAGAAAATGGCCGGAAACTCGCAATACATATCGATAAACAAGTTTCTGGACTTCATGCGTAACACACAAAAGGAAATTCTTGATGCAGATACAATTGCCAAGATTTTCAAGAAGCACGCGCTGGAAAATGGCATGGCAGAAGACCAATTCACTGCATTTCTAAAGTCCAAGCACTGTGCGCCGTCACGAGAAGTGTTTACCGCAAGTGACTACTACACACACCCGCTCAATGAGTACTTCATCTTATCCTCGCATAACACGTACCTAACCGGAAGGCAGGTCGCGGGCGACTCGTCGGTGGAAGGGTACGTGAAGGCGTTACAGCGTGGATGCAGGTGCCTAGAAATAGACGTGTGGAATAACCCCGAGGGCGGCGAGCCGATCGTGAACCATGGCCGCACGTTCACCAATGGGATCTCGCTCTCCAATGTTTTCACAACCATCAAGAAGTTTGCATTCCACGCGACGCATCTCCCGCTTATACTCAGTCTAGAAGTACACTGTTCCACCAAGGGCCAGATACTCATGGCGCAGATCTTAAAAGACGTTTTTGGCGCGGCATTGGTGGTGGACCCAATCAACTCACAGAACCGCCTTCCTTCTCCCAATGATCTTAAAAACCGCGTTTTGTTGAAAGTGAAAAAAACCAGCGAAATGTGCTTTGACGAAAACGGGCTTGTTTTGACCTCGTCCACACAAACCTCGTTCAGTGAAAGCACAGAGTCTTCCTTGGGACTGCTCAAGATCCGGCGCAAATCCAGGAGCAAAGTCAGCGAGGCGCTCAGCGAGCTTGGCGTGTATTGCCAAGGTCTAAAGTTCCGTAATTTCTCGCTTCCTGAGTCAAAAACATTCAATCACTGTTTTCTGCTCAGTGAGAAGTCGGCCAACACCATGCTACGGGATCCCGAGAAGGCCGCCGCGCTTGATAAACACAATCGCAGGTACTTCATGCGAGTCTACCCATCGAAGATTCGGCTCATGCTGTCGAATTTCATTCCTCTAATCTACTGGGAGCACGGCGTGCAAATGGTGGCCACAAACTGGCAAACGTACGATTTGGGCCAGCAATTGAACGAGGCGTTTTTCGACGTCACGCAAGGACGTGGCTATATCCTCAAGCCGGAGAGTCTACGCGTGCCTCCATTGAAAGGAAGCAAGCTTCCGAAACGGGATATTACCATTGAATTTGACATGGAGGTAGTCAGCGCGCAGCAGCTTCCGAAATCACCCGTGTCAGACGTCATAAACCCGTTTGTGACCGTGGAAATCTTGGGTGCACGGTCAATCGAATGGGCCGCTGAACTGAACACGGGCGCTACAGGGGTGGTGGCGGAAAACGGCTTCAACCCGATTTGGAACCTGGTCTTCAAGGGCACGTTATATGCAGACAGCGAGCTAGTATTTGTGCGTTTCACAATCCACACGTCAGCCGCCAAAAACGTGATCGAATCGCCGAAAGAAGTATGTCTACTGGTCGTAAGCCTCCTTGACCTTCGCCAGGGCTTTAGACACCTTCCACTCAAGGATTTGTGTGGAGAAACGTTGGTGTATTCGACGCTTTTCCTCCGTATCCTGCATACAACCAGGTGATCTGTGCAGGCGCGCATCGCGACAAAACCGGTGCGATGAGTAGACTTGATCTTTTCAAGGCCACGAATTGACCTCGGACTCGGAATATGGGCAAAATCTCCACAGACAGCAAGGATAAGCACCGTCATAACCCGTTACATAGGGACATCACCTCTTCGGGTGGCAAACTAAGGGAGCAGCCGCGCAAGGCGAAGAAACCTGCGAAAAAAGAAGAGGAAGATGGGTATCTTGATGCGGCAACCTCGAGAAAGATCTTGCAGCTCGCAAAAGAGCAACAGGAAGAAATCGAGTTGGAGGAAAACGGCGGGGTCACAAACGAGGAAAAGGCCACCGTTTTTGCGCCCCTGCAGGACTTGGAAAGCGACTCCGACAGCGAAGAGTACTCGGATCTAGAGGAAGAGATCTACGAGGAAGAGGAAATCGAGGTCGACGAAAAGGATCAGGAGCTTTTCGATAAGTATTTTGGCGCGGGTCCTACCGTGAACTTGGCCGACAAGATTCTTGCCAAAATCCAGGAAAAAGAGTTGACCACGGCCCAAGGACCTGCTGTTTCTGAGCAGCAGGAGAACGCAGTCATGTTACCGCCCAAAGTCATTGCTGCATACGAAAAAATCGGCCTGATCTTGGCCACGTACAAGCACGGCAAGCTCCCGAAGTTGTTCAAAGTCTTGCCAACATTGAAGAACTGGGAGGACGTGTTGTACGTGACCAACCCCCAGAGCTGGAGCTCGCACGCCACCTATGAGGCCACCAAGCTTTTCGTGTCGAACTTGCAGGCGAACCAGGCGCAGAAATTCATCGAGAATGTGTTGTTGGAGAAATTCCGCGTGCTGATCGAGGATAGCGAAACCCACAGTCTAGACTACCATCTCTATCGTGCAATCAAGAAGTCTTTATACAAGCCCGGCGCGTTTTTCAAAGGCTTCTTGCTTCCACTTGTGGATGGCCACTGTACCGTGAGAGAGGCCACGATTGTGGCGTCCGTTTTGGCGAAAGTTTCGGTGCCTGTATTGCATTCCTCGGTGGCGTTGGCCCAGTTGGTGCAGCGTGAATTCCGCCCGGCGCTGACGGTGTTCATCCGTGTGCTTATTGAGAAAAAGTATGCGTTGCCTTACCAGACTTTGGATGAATTGGTGTTTTACTTCATGAGATTCAGAAACGCAGCGCAGAGCGATATGTCCGACGACGAGAAATTGGCTCAGTTGCCTGTGGTATGGCACAAGGCTTTTTTGGCGTTTGCTCAGAGATACAAAAACGACATCACTGACGATCAGCGTGACTTTTTGTTGGAAACCGTAAGGCAGCGGTTTCACCATGCGATCGGGCCAGAGATCAGAAGAGAGCTTCTCTCGGGAATCCCACGCATGGACGCGCCTCAGACGAAGGAGGTCTTCATGGAGGAGGCCTTTTAGTGTACAATATATATAGAAGCAGACAGAAATTTTGCATGCCAATGAGGTTGTAGAGATGCAAATTGAGATAGCAAATCCGTGGTATGGATAGAGTGGGCCCCAGACGTTGTCAGATTCCATGTCCCGAGTAGTGAATTTTTCTTGGATTACGGAAGCTCAAATTCATGGTTATGGACTGAACACACTGCTAGGGACTGGGCAGGTTTAAAATGTCTCATTTGGCCATTGGTGAAAGGTTATTTGAATCGCAATAAGCGACTACCCGGAAAGAAGTCCTCATTGATAATAGTTCTTGGAAATTTAAGCCTTTTCAATTGCCGGGTACTGCAAGCTCCTCAAGTCTAATCTCCCACAATTAAAAGCCAGGAAAGTAAAATTAATGAACTGCAACCCGTTTGTTTCGATTCATTTTCAGTCCGAGTCTGTCATAAAGTAGGAGACGACCCAAATAACGTTCATGGACGGCCAGCTCAAAGTATAAGCTTAAACAGTCATTTTTGCCTTGGTAAATATCGAGGCTTCCTAGAACAGTTCCGACAAGCTTTAGCCTGATTCCCCAATAAACTCGAACGACACAGCTTGAGTGAATACAAGCCCTAATAGCCACAACCAGAGCTACGTCATCGGTGAACCTAATATTTAGCAATGTATAGTATATTCTGGCGTAGTTTTCTAGTGGATCGGTGAATCCAGCGTGCGTTTTCTTGCATCCTCACACAAACGGTCGAAGTTGGCAAACAAGGCGTAGTAGCTTTGCACGCAACCGATGATGGTAAGCGCCACGGTGGTGCCGATCCACAAGCCGTAGAGCGAGCCCTTCCAAGGCGAGTAAAACGATAAATAGATCGAAAGCGGGATTCCAATTAAGTAGTAGGACACCAAATTGACTATCCCACCTATCTTGGTCTGGCCCTGTCCGCGCAAGCACCCGGCAGAGTTAGCGTTCATGGCATCGGAGATCTGCATGAGCGCCACGAGCCACATGATCTGATGCACTCGCGCAATTACGCGCTCGTCGTTTGTGAACAAAGCTGCAATTTGCGTCTTGAACAGAAAAATCGCCAGGAAGTTCAAGATCGAGATACAGAGGCCGAAGCCTAGCGCGACAATAGTGGTGATCTTGGCGGAGCTGCCCAAACCTGCACCCAAGTAGTTGGCTATGCGTGTAGATGAAGCAATGCCAATAGCAAATGGGACTTGGTAGGTCAAGGAAGCGATGGTGGAGCCCACGGACTGTGCCGCAAGCTCGAGTGTGCCAATGTACAGGGCCATGAGCGTCAAGATCTCAAACGCCAAAAATTCGGCCTCAAGCATGATCCAGCCCGGAACGGCCAAGTAGATCAACTTGTTCCATCCCTGAAACGCCTTTTTGATGTTAAGCCCGTGCCAGCATTCGAGCGGGTGAATGCCATGGGGGGTCTGCTCGGCAGAAACGAGATATACCGTCAGAACAAGTAGCCCCAAGAACATGAGCCAGTAATTGATGGCTACAGCAATGGGAGCGCCCAAGTAGCCAAATTTTTTCACGAAAAACAAGTTCATGGCCAAGTTCGTTGGAGCCGCAAACATCAACACATACGTCAGCACGTGGTACACGCCCTGTGCCTGCAAGAAACGTTTCCCACACTCAAACATGACATACGCGGGGATGCCGGGCCCAATGTAGAACAAGTAATCGGCGGCCAACCGTGCGGTCTGTTTATCCGGAAGCAAGAGCACAATGAGTTGGTATCCGAAAAACGTCCAGACAAACAACATGGGGAGCATCACCACAAACAAGAGCGCTATACATTTCTGCATATAATCGCCCACCATGTGGTATCGCTGGGCCCCAAACGCCTGCGGGCAAAGCGTGTCCAATGCCGTGGCTATGCCTTGAATGGTGGCGTACCCGGTGATGTTTGCTGTCATCGAGCCCATCAGCACCGCAGCAAGCTCCACAGCACCCAAGTGGCCAACACTAAAAACAGACACGGTCGAGAGCGAGTTTTGTAAGAGAAACGTGACGACTAAGGGGATGGAGGACCGCACAAGCAGCGTCATCTCGAGATAAATCGTCGTCGAGTGGAGCTTTTGCAGCGCGATTGCATCCTCGAATCGAGCGGCTACTTCCTCGTCGTCGCCACTGATTTCGATGTTATTAGCCTTCAAAAGCTCGCGTTCCTGTTCGATTAACGCTGCGTCCAGTTTGCGGCGGTAAGAAAGGTCATGCACGCCCAATAACGTGCTGTTTTCGTCGGCGGAAAAACTGCCTGCGGTGTTCTCGCGGTCACTCTGGCCCTGTCCCGTGCTTATGAAGTCGCTGGGGATGAAAAGACCCTGTTTGCCGACACTTCCATACACGACGGAAGCCCTGCGTTGGGCATTTGAGTGTGTAAATTGATGGCTGCGGGGATCCGGGGATGCCATGGCACCAAGTATATGACTGTTAAGTTTTTGGAAGATATACTTAGCGTACTTTCGAGCTTCAGGCGAAAAATGAGAAAGAGTATGGCGTCGGTGGTGCAAAAAGGGAAAAAAATCAGTCTGTGATAGCATCGGCCAGATAAATTGGCTCCGCGACTATGTGCAGGCGCAATCGTAATCGAAGCACGCGCATCGCTATACAGGCCGTATCGAAGGTCAACAACGCGTGGCTATGACTCATATAAACACGCGATTTCGGTCTCGTTTCGTTTTCTATAAATACAGTAGTTATCTCATTGGATTCCGCACGCGGACTGACAACTTTCTGTCTCAGCTTTGGGCCAAAGTGAAACGTAGAGCAGTAACGCACCTCACACCTCACGCTTCCAAAACAGGAAGGTGCACGCGATATCTGGCACACCAAGCTTCCACCTCCAGATCATTGGATTTGGTCGTCAAACCACCCCATCGCTTCAAACCGCCTCTTCGTGAGTTTCATATGCGTGGCGGGAAGATTCAAAGATAGCCATAGCTTCATTGCTGTTACAAACCTCTGATCGACGTCTGTTCCGGCTTCGTCCTCCATAGGCTAGTTTGCTCAAATCATTGAGAATGCAGGGATGGATCTAGTATCGAGGTTTGGGGTGAGAGACCGAGTCAGCTTGCCCGAGGCTTCAGAGGCCACCATCAGGATGACATCTCGTATTCTATGTTCTGATCATGATCAGGCCAAACGTGCAACCATTTATGATAGTCAAGTTGGATACCTAGGCTTAGCCCGGGAAGCCCTTGTTGCAAAAGATTGGATACCAATGACCTTTCCCCAAATTCGGGCAATGAATGAAAGCCCTCGTTTTCGTAGGATCACATATGACTCCCTATCTCATGTCCACGCTAAATCAGCCTAGTGGATCACTGGAGCACGACGTTTGCGCCAAACCCTCACCTATCCCTCAGCACCAATATCCACATCTGTTACTGCTCATTGATATTCAGTAAGAGCTGGGCCAAGCAGCGCTTTGTTGCTGCATCGTCATGCAAAATGCTGGCAAAAGTGCCGTCGCGCAAGGGCTTGGGCAAGATTGTCAGCAATGCCTTGCGCGCCTCCAAATTGTCGGAAAGGCGCATGTAACACCTCACCACGTGTTTCAAGAGTCTGCCTGAGCTACTGGCGGCGTTTTGGGGCGTGTCGTTACCGTTCCCGGGTTGTGTGCTGGCACTTAGCTGCTCGATCATCTTCAGCAATACCGTTGCAACCGTATGGAACCGCTCGTAGGTGGTGCATATGTACAGCAAGCCTTGGTCATCCAATAGGATTTTCTGCAAGATGAAAATTGCCACCGTCTTCGAGAGTTCCAGTGAGATCTCCATGATGTTCAAGCAAAGAGGCACGATTTCCGTGGTCAACAAGAAGTTGATCACCTCGGGAGTGTCGTTTTTCACGAGGGCGCCAATGACGCCCAAACTGGTGAGCCGCAAGTACTCGAACGACCGCTGGCGGGCATTCGTCAGCAAAAAGGGGTACAAATAGAGGGGCAAATTAGCACCCAAGAATAAGCCGCGCGTCTGCTTGTTGGACGCCACGCACTGGAGCAAGGCTAGCGCATTGCATACTCTATTAGACACCAGCGCGGTTAGAACCGGCGGGTTCAAAAACGGATAAACGGCGATGATCTCTTCCAAAAGCACGCTCATCACGCCAAAAGAGTTCCAAAGCACTAGAGCCAAGTCATCGTATTGCTCCCGTTTTTTCCCGAGCTCAAGCAAAGCCCGTTCCCGATTATTCCCCGTGACAAGCTCCGAAAGCCATTGGTAGATCTGCTTGTCGCCTAAAGCCCGCAACGGCGGATCGCTTTGCGCGGATTGCAACGACATTTGGATATTGGTGGATTTTGATTGAGAAAAGATGGCCGTATTTACAAAAATATGCTCCGAGTTACCTGTTTTGTCTGACTTTTGGTGCTTTTCCAGAACCCGTTCCCAGCCCAGATGGTGTTGGGAGGTGGTGATGTGCGTCGTTAAAACGTGTTGGTGCACGCGCGACCAGGCCTTGAAAGTTTGCGTTTTCACGAAACCGACTTTTACCGGACAAAATCACGAAAACTTGAGAATTTGAGAAGTTGTTGGTATCAATGGCTCAAGTCGTGGATGCTCTTGTTTAAAGGCCTGACCGGCCATCGTGACCAGGATACTATGCTGGAAGAGATGTCTGTTACTAATTTGGACTATGAGACATATGAGAGACAAATGAGAGCCAAATGACTAGTATTGGACGTCAGCTGAAAGACTTGATTCTGTCTTCTTTAAACGGTCTGATCTGTATTGGAGACATCGTATTCACCTACAAAGTTGCGAGAAGGTTTGAATTCTTGAGATTCACCCTTTTTCAACTGTGGTTCAAGAAACGTCTACTCACAACACGCTTCCAAAGTCTAGATATTGCACTTTATAATGACTCTTTTCATGTTACTGAAAACATGACATTGGTTTTTTCCTGCTTGATACATCTGATTAAGGACTGGGAGCCAGAATAGTTTACCTGGCGGTCTACATAGGAATATATACAAAGACAAGGCGAGGTGGCAAAGATGATTTCATGGACTGCAATTCTGATTATGACATCTGACGCGAATTGTCGACTATTAGTGACATCCTGGTAGCATCTGGAGGTCCTAATATTCAGTCCCACAAATCTACAAAAATTGCTTTATTTCAGCCCAAACCAATTGACATAATTGTGGCTTTGTATTTTTTGGCATAATTACATTGAAAGGCCACACCATGATACACGTTAACGCAGATGCCCACAGTGTCACCAGAATCTCACCGGATAGCTGTCAACATGGTCTTATCATCTACTGTTTTTTTTTCCACCGATGACCACAGTCCAATTTTTTGTAAGAGGCTCTTGAGTCATTGTTTGATATGGTCGACCTCCTCGTGTTCAGAAGCGTGTTCCAGGTCGGCGAATGCTTATGAATTCATCAGCTTCTTTTTGATTCGATTCCAGTTATCGGCACTGAAAACAAACGTACGTTATCTTGTCGACATTGTTTTGTGGGGTTGCGTGATTTCGGGCGCATTTTCGACACTTAAACCACTAAGTTTTCAGTCTAACGCAACCTTGATAGAGTGTATTTTCGTTCAATGTTGAAGCGTTTCACAGATAAGACCAGTAAACCTGAGGTGTCAAGGTTGTAGCTCTGAGGCGCTGAAAAAGCCAACAAAGAGGTCTTCAATGCGCTTTTACTCTTTTTTGGTATTCAATTTCTTTCTCACAGACAAGACCTTGGTAGTTGGTGCCCATGCGAATGGGCTAGTATTATTGTCTTAGTGCCACTTCATATATGCATGAGTGCCTAGACTCTCTCCTAATTATTGAAAAATTTGCCAACTCAGTCATTTTGATACAAATTGGACGTTCGCCGCCGCATTCAGTTTCAGATCCTATCAAATTGTCGCCAAATAACTGAAACTCGTCTTTTCCATGGTATGTCAACCTTATGGCAAAGCTCGAGTTTTCCTCATTGTTCAAACCAAACCCAGATTCCAGATCGACAGCCACAACAAGCATGTTTCCCAACTTTCATGTATTGATCGGTCTCCGGCAGCTTCATGGTATTGTTGGAAATCCCAAAACCCGCCACCACGCCATTTCTTATGACACGTAGGTCTAAGTCGGTGTTTT